>JACRUU010000025.1:6984150-7014150 GCA_030449085.1 Kryptopterus vitreolus | reverse complement strand
ACCGAACATGTGTTTTAAAATAAGGAGCAATTTGGGACGTTAGCCAATTAAGATGCTAATTAACATAAACCCCAACAAATACATATTAACATTTTCTTTGTAAAGCAAAAAATGTGCTGCGTGCTTAATATTATTTAAGTTTAAGTTGTAAGCTTGTTTGTTTGTTTGTTTGTTTGTTTGTTTATTCGTTTTGTGTTTTCGTTCCCCTGCCATTGCCCTCCCTGCACCTGTGCCCTATCACTTCCCTCCACATTCATCCTCCCTTGTTCTCTTCTCCTTCATGGGTCCCGAGCACTCTGTGTGTCCCTGTGTCCTTCTGTCAGAATGGACATGGCTGTGAAAGACCGCTGAACGTCCTGAATGCTGTTGAGCACCAGCATGGACCGTCACCATGACACGTGTTGTTTTACTCTCTCCGGGTGTGAGTCACGGCGATGCTGCCGCACAACTAATACAGAGAGAAAGAAACTAGGATGTACAAATGGAAAGCATAAACAAAGACAGGGCATGAGAGTGAATCCTTTTTTTGGGTTGTTTTCACGCAGATAATGAAAGCACTGAAATTGCCGAAGCCCCATTGTGTGTTCATTCATTCATTTATCTTCTAGCGCTATAGCCGATCTTCCCTCGGGTCACGGGGAGCCTGGCATCTCAGGCATCTTGGGGCATCAAGGCAGGATACACCCTGTATGGAATGCCAACCCATAGCAGGGCACACACACACACACAAACACACACACACACACACACATTCATACACTAGGGACAATTTTTCCAATCAATCTACCGTGCATGTTTTGGGACCGGTGGGAAACCGGAGAAAAAAACCGGGGCACGGGGATAATATGCAAACTCCACACACACACATGGCAGAGGTGGGAATTAAACCCCTAAACCTGGAGGTGTGAGGTGAACGTGCTTACCACTAACCACTTAGTGCTAACCACTAAGCCGCCTCCCATTGTGTGTTAATGTTTGTTTTTCTGTTTTTGTTTACGGTTTAACCTGAAGTTAAGTCTTAGCCACGGACATGTTCTACGACAGTGCTGTGTTCTCTTGAACACAGATGTTTGTGAGAGACTGTACACTGCTCTCCTTCTCTCCTTTTTCATATTCTCTACTTGAACAAGGTTTGACCTTTAGCAGATAGATGTTATTGTGTGTAGGTCTTTCTCTTTCTCGCTCTCTCCATCATTCTCTCTCTCTCTCATGCCCTCTCTCACTCTCTCTCTCTCTCTGCTGCTGCTGCTGCTGCTTTGTGCCAGTGTGTGTTGATGTATTCGTTAGCTAATTAGGACGAGGTTGTTCTCTCTCTCCCATAATGCTAGTCCAGCGCTGAGAGCTACTTACGGCCTTGCTCTGCTGAGACACACCTGCCAATCACACCTGCTGCTGGGCTGCTTCATTTATTCACCAGCCACTTCCAAAACACGTGCACATTCTCTCTTCCTTCTCTCGCCTCTCGCTCGTCCCACACACAAATACGCACGATTAAGATCATTATAAAACACACACACACACACACACACAATGCAGACATCCGGGGAGCAGGTCGCTCACTGCGCGGAGATACACTCAGGTGCATTTTAACCAGCATTCCTCAATACCACACGCATTTACATCACGAAATGGTTTTAAAACGCATTTCTTAATTTCACATTCGTCAATAACACGGGCTCCGTTTAGTCCTCATTTCTGTGCTTAAGTTTATTCTTGGCTGCTGAGTGGCGCAACAGCAAAGAGCTTATGAATTTAAATCCCGAAGATGCCACAGAAATCCCTGGTGGAAGTCTAGGGAGCGAAATTGCCTGTGCTCCCTGGGTGAGAGCAATAGCATTACTCTCTCTCTCTCTCTCTCTCTCTCTCTCTCTCTCTCTCTCTCTCTCTCTCTCTCTCTCTCTCAACTGTCACTCAAATGTCAATTATGGTGTCTGTGAGCTCCTGTATGCAGAAAAGGGCAGATAGTGCTTAGATTGTACTGCGGTGTTGGAAGAGTAGCACTATCAAACAAAGACAGTGATACATCCATTTAAATGCATGTGTATTACAGGAAGCGGAATATGGTAATTGTTCACGATTCCACAATTCATTTTACCCTTCACTTTAATGTTTAAAGGAATGCTTTTATTTTGCTTTCATTTTGTTCTGCTTGTAATTCAGACATATTTCTTAAGAACAAACAAACAAACAAACGAAGAAAAACATAAAAAGTGAAATGAAATATTTCCATCCAGTTAATGAGAGATAAATATTTGGACACGTCCAGGTTTAGACTACATGGTCTTCCCAGATTGAAAAACGGTTTTATGGTTGAACCAGTGAAGAAAAGTCTATTTCAGAACCATATATTTTTTACGGTGATCGTGGTGTCTATGATAACAGAGAAACGAGGCCTCGTGGATTTGAGCTACCTATGAAATCTTTTTGACTTCAAATTAACCTGACTAGGCTTTTCGGGGGAGGATGATTTCCACCTGGATTTACAACAGAAGACCAATTCAGCATTCTAGCTAAGTGTAACTTGCTCATGATAGCATGCTTAACCTTTTCTTTTTGCCATACAGGCAGTTTTCATGTCTGAATTTATTACAATGTGTAATGAACTTAACATTACACACGATTTATTACAATGTGTAATGAACTTAACATTACAAACGATTTATTACAATGTGTAATGAAAGAAACACTTTGTAGCATAGTGTAATTAATTATATTGCACCACAAATCGAATAAACAATCAATGCACGCTACTTCCTTAAGTACAACGGCAGGGCAATTTACTGCCATTAGATATACATGGATGGAAAAGAAAAAAAAATTTATGATCACTTAAATTACAGGTACTTGTGAGTGGTGGCGTACAGAAAGCATGATTAAATTAAATTCTGCCATTGTTTCATTGGATTTGGTTCAGTACAGCTTAAAGTTTATTGATTGTTTAAAAGAAAATGATAGCACTTAAAGTTATGATGCAATGATTTTGAAAATCCTCTTGAAATTCTCTCTCTCTCTCTCTCTCTCTCTCTCTCTCTCTCTCTCTCTCTCTATCTCTCTCTCCTCTCTCACACACACACATATATATATATATATATATATATATAGATAGATAGATAGATAGATAGATATGGTTACTAGATACTTACTATTGTCCATTGTCCACGAGGATTCTCAAATCATTTAAGCTTTACTTAACCAAATGTATATATATATATATTATATATATATATATATATATATATATATATATATATATATATATATATATATATATATATATATATATATATATACCGTAAATTCTGGACTATAAAGCGCACCTGCATATAAGCCGCATCCGCTCTATTTTTTGAAAAAAAACCAACCCAAAAAATCAATAAATAAGCCGCACATGCATACAAGCCGCATCCGCTTTTGAATTGTAAATGTACATGTATGTACCTAAATAGATCCTTTCCTAACCTGTATTTTAACACGGTGTAACGGTGGACGCTGCACAGAGACGCGGAGATCCGGAATTCATACAAAACAGGATTTATTAGAATAAAGAACTCAGGAGAAAATCAGGAATAGCTGAGGCTGTATTGTGCGTGTGTCTGTGTGTGTGTGTGTGCGTGTGTGTGTGTGCGTGTGCGTGTGGGGGGGGGGGGGGCAGGCAGGCAGAGAGAGAGAGAGAGACACACGTGACACACGGCAGCAACTTTGCTGATTAAAACGGGACAGAACCAAGAGAAAATAAGCGCTATTTACAGTATTTATCTTCATTTCTCCTGTGTGTGAAATCACGTCACCTTAACCTTGTAAAGATAGAGTTTGTCCTCCTTCTATCCGCTTCTACCCACTTATATCTGCTAAAGAGGAACTAGCGCATTCTTCTTCTTTGCATTTATTTTGTCTTAGTTTTGATTCTAATTCCGGTTAGAGCCCCTAGCGGTCGGGAAAAAATCTGCAGAATAGCCGCACCTTATTATTAGCCGCATGGTTCAAAACCTATGAAAAAAGTAGCGGCTTATAGTCCGAAATTTACGGTGTGTGTATATATATATATATATATATATATATATATATATATATATATATATATATATATATATATATATATATATATATATATGTCCACACACTAGTGACAATTCTAGGTGCCAATCAACCTATCGCAGAGGTTTTTGGATCTGTGTGAACCGGAGAACCCAGAGAAAAAAAACCCTGAGAACATGCAAACTCCACACACACACATAAGGAGGTGGGAATCAAATCCCCAACCCTGGAGGTGTGAGTCGGACGTGCTAACCACTTAGCCACTGTGTATCTACACACACACACACACACACACACACACACACACACACACACACACACACACACACACCACACACACACACACACACACACACACACACACACACACACACACACACACACACACACACACACACACACACACACATATATATAATCAGACCCATTGCTAGCTCTTCTTCCCCCATTATCTTGCCATTCGACTTTAGTGCCCGCACAACTTCTGACACAATATAATGTCCGCATATCATCTCATCAGCCTACATTTAACACAGTTCATTCTCGAGTCCATTCACAGAAGGACAAGTCCTCGTGCTATACCTAGGATCGATCGATCTTCACCTCTCGATGGACTGAGAAGCAACTGTACTGTAAGCCACAGGAAAACATTTCACGAAGCCTCAAGATTTAATGAACAAAAAAACAAAAAAAGCAATCTACACACCCCTAACAACACTTCGCTAGGGACAAGGAGTTCGGCGCTTACTGCTTTGGACGTTGATGTAGCTGGTGGAGTTATCCTTGCCCAGCGGGTTTTCAGCCACGCAAGTGTAGTTCCCAGAATCCTCCAGTCTTACTCGGCTAATCTGGACCTTTGAGTTTTTCCTGTTCGAAAAGGAGAAGCAGAAAAGAGAACAAAGCATGTCAGTGAATGTTTTTAGGTGACCTAAATATCTAATGATGCACCCCTTTTCCTCAAACCCAACAACCCTCGCCCTCCCCCCCCACTCAACCCTCCTCATCCTAGCAGATTTATCCAGATTGTTTTCCTTTTATAAATACACCACAAGCTGCATGGGAAAAGCGAAACATTGAATGTTTTATGGGTGACACTGTGGCTCAGTGGATAGTGTTCGTGTTTCACAGTTCATTCCACACACTTCTCGGATGCTCCAAAATGACTCCGAAGCTTTTAGCCACTGAGCCTGCATGCTAATCTGCATGAAAAGCAAGCACG
This sequence comes from Kryptopterus vitreolus, assembly GCA_030449085.1. Taxonomy (NCBI): domain Eukaryota; kingdom Metazoa; phylum Chordata; class Actinopteri; order Siluriformes; family Siluridae; genus Kryptopterus; species Kryptopterus vitreolus. The sequence continues at coordinate 7,008,896 of JACRUU010000025.1, read as the reverse complement.
GCTCATTTTAGTGCTAAAATATTTGCTCTTTGGTTAGTTTTAACAGGCCAATGTTAATTAAAGGACTAATATAAGCATGTTATGGGACTCTCTTTGAATGTAAAAAGCAGACAGGAAATGCTTCTTAGGGCACTAAGAAGTTATCTTTCAATTAGCATGAGCCTGAGAGTATGATTAAGTCAAATTACAAATGCCAGATGCATACGTATTTAATTGCGTGAACATTTGGTTGAATAACTGTAACTTTATATCTTGTTTGTCCCAGAATACAACTTTTCCCTGAACTGGATTTGACCTACATTGAAGTGCAGGTTGCTATTAATGCATCCATTCTGGAATAGAATCAAAAATCTCAAGCCACAGTTGTCCATCAAATAGTTATTCGTTAATTGAACGGTTGGAAGGGCCTTTTTGAGGTTTCTCTTTTTTTCGACACTTTGTTGTGGCTCTACAATCGACTGCTCGGAAAATTCACAATGGAGCATGGAATAAATCTTCTGTGCTGTGTACGCATTGATCCTGTTTCATTCTTACTTCATCAGGGTGTGTGTCAGCAATGCCGCTCGTGTCAGTGTAAGCACGCCAACCCCCTCCTCATATAACACATACTCATATAAATTACACATGGGAGCAGTAACCAGGCAATTTTCTGTGATTCCTGTATGATCGTGAATATCAGCACTGAATGAAAGAGGTTATAGAGTCTCAACCCTATCCTCGAACGTAAATATATACATATAATACATAATAATACATGTAACATGTAACATGTAACAATAATAAAATAATAAAAAAATTCTGAGCTTGGTTAGATAAAGAGAACGACGTGATTGTCACTGCGTAGACAGTGCATAGGCAGTGCTGTTTGTTTTGAGTGACTTGTGACTAGTGGAAGAAAATTTGTTAGTGTTTATGTAGTACACGACGGAAAAGAAATGAGACAGGTAAAAATGTTAAAGATAAAAAAAAACCACCAAAAATTGTTGAACTTTTGAACCCTAAGGAAACCAGGCAAAAAAACTTAAAGACTCTTGGACTTGTAACCAGAGCTCTGGTTCAATTCAAGAAGCTGTGGGTGTTCAAGATTACTGATATGTACATCATTTATATACATTTATATGATATATACATCATTTACTGTATTATGATAAAATTAGATATAGAATTATATACAATTAATGTATTAAGTATGTATTAAGATTATTAATTTCCACATGCAAGTTACCATAATTTATTTTCAGGCTTTTGAAGTGCATGCATATTTTGCTGGGAATGCTATGTAGGTTATTTATTTATTTTTTTTAGTAAAAATGGAATTTAGAGTAATAGCATTCCATTTCTGTTACTTAAATGCAAACGTGCATTTTATTGTTATGGTCTATTAAAATTTCTAATTTCATTTCTAATTTCTTTACATTATTGGTATAATGTTTGTATATATAAACTATACAATATACTCAGTACTGGGTAAGAAGAAGAACGTGATCCTCCTTCATGAACTCCTTCTCATATGGAAAATACCAAACGGTAACAGGAGACACGAGGGCATGGACTAGGAGCCAATAATGATCTGCAAATCTTAAACATATTCCCCTTTTTTTGCAGGAATTTAAGAATTTGAGCAAAAAAAAACCCATAACGACAGACATGTGCTGCTCTCCCCTCAATATCTATATTTACAAACCAGGACATGTTGAAAAAAAAAAAATTTTTTTAATGGACTTGATACTAAAAATAGCTCCATATCTGTACAAGTTCATTTTGATCTATGTGTTCATCTAACACATTGTGTGTTCAGCAGACACAAATAGCTGTACACCTAGACATGTGTGTGTGTGTGTGTGTGTGTGTAAGTGTGAGAGTGTGTGTGAGTGTGTGTGTTGTCTCATACTTGTTGGTTTTGACTTTGACATCTTTGCTCTTGCGGAGATCGCCCCCATCTTTGAGCCAGCGAAAGGATGGGCTAGGGTTGCCCTGCACCTCGCACTTTAAGGTCACTCGCTCACCTTCCCACACCCACTGAGAACGCATGGGCTTCACCTTTGGTGTTAATGCTACAGAGAGAGAGAGAGAGAGAGAGAGATTGTGTGAGACACAGTGATAGATGACAGAAGGAGAAAGTGACGTGGACAGGTTTGGGTGGCGCAGGGAAATAGATGACAGGAAAGAAGAGTTAAAGAGGCAGATTAACAGTAGAAAGGGATGCAAGTTGGAACCGTGGTGAAGGACAGACGCATGATACATGTTGGAACCGGGACATAAATCAATTGAGAGAAACGAAGGAAGAGGAGGAACCGAGAGAGCGCGCGCGCGAGAGAGAAGGAGGACACGGACAAGTGTAAGAAAACATAAGAGATTAATGTGTTTGATGGAGAAATCCATCTGGAAGCATTACATGTATATCATATATAAAAAAAAAAACAAGAGCAGTAATTTTAAAATAATATAAGAAGTGATAAAACTACAGTATTGAAAAAGGTTCATACTAGTCAGTTCGAGTTAAACATATATATGTATACTTGTACAAACGCGCATACACAGTCATAATATCAATGCTCGGGCCATTTGGAAAGAATTGTACTAGATTTATTGAAAAACTGTATTACTATTGATATATTACTCATACCGAGGAATTTTTTATGCATATATTTAAAAGTATAGCACGCATAATATATATATATATATATATATATATATATATATATATATATATATATATATATATATATATATATATATATATATATATATATATATTCCAGCATACTGAACATTCATACTGAACATCCAGATATTGTAGATTGTTTGATTTATACTATTATTAAAATACATAGCTAACATTGAGCTCATACCCCACTTAAGAAATATAGTTTGACATAATTTACATAATTAAAAAAACACAATGTTTCTCATTTTAGGTTGGCAGGGATTTCTTTCCCTCCGTGACTACAATGACATGCTTTTAACCTTTAACCATCCCATCATAAAACTTCTTATCTCTGAAAGGAATAGCTTTAACACAGAGATGTTTCCGCCTCAGGCTTTTCTTTCGTGAAACGCTATAAGAGCTTATGCATTGGGACCCACGTAAGATATCACAGCTTTGTCATCTCTCACTCAAACACACACACACACACACACACACACACACACACACATGGGCATTCACATGACAAAACCTTAACACTTAACACTGCCACCTCTTTGTAATTTTGCATGATTTTATATTTTGAAAAAACTCATTTCAGATATGAAGTGCAGTGTAAATATCAGTAACCAATTAAACATAGATTAGTGTGTCAACTTATCTGTGTTTGGTGTTTCTGATTGTGATCAGGTAGGAATTTGTTTGAGAGGAGGTATTCAGTAGCAGACAACCCTGCAATTCAAATGTGGCTTACAAAAAAGTGACGGTGACGTATGAAACAGAAAATAGAGGAGACTCTATTAATTATTAAATGCCTCATCTATCTCGGGCTATCATTTATATAACTACATTGTGGTCTGTAAGAATATGTAGCTACCTACTGGCAAGGACATTTTGAGAAATACAAATATGTATATGTATATATATATATATATATATATATAGTCATTCAATCATTCATTCAACTTCTTACCGCCAACTTCTAACCGCCGGGGACAATTTTCCAAGGTTGCCAATCAACCTACCGTACATGTTTTTGGACCCGGGGGAAACCGGAGAACCCGGAGAAAAAAAAAACCCTGGGGCACGAGGAGAACATGCAAACTCCACACACACATGGCCGAGCCTGGAATCGAACCCGGACCCTGGCGGTGTGAGGAGAACGTGCTAACCACTAAGCCACCGTGTGTATATATATATATATATATATATATATATATATATATATATATATATATATATATATATATATATATATATACATAATTTGAAATATTCTGTATAGAAACGTGAGCCAAGATTCCACAAGTGTTCCTAAACTTGTTTATCATGAATCATTACAAGAATATTGCTGTTGTCTCTTTACACGTGGGAAACGTCCCTGGATATCTACACATATTTTTTTTCTTCTTGTAATGGAAGCACTACTAGTCAAATGATTGTGTTATAAGGTTTTTATGTTCTGCCAGGGCCATTTCCTATAGACCCAGTGGAGTGCTTTCATGTGTCCTTGCTGACTACCATTAGTAATGTTGTCACTTCCTAACCCCACTTGAATAGCCTATAAAAGGATGGTGCGATGTCATGTTTGTCCTCCTTCCCAGTCTGGTCTTGCCAAGAAATTGAGGGCATGGATTCAAAGATGCTGAGTGTAGCGCTCCTCTGGGTCAGGGTAATTCTATTGTTTGTAATGCTATTCGTGCCATAGTTGCCCGTGTCTTAAAAATAGGCACTTTGCTTATAGTTTCTGTTAGCAGGTAATTTAATTATGGAATATTTCTGCAATGTAAAGAAGGGGACCTTATATGTAATGCTCTCCTGATTAAATCAAGAGGTATATGGACAACCAGAAAGGCTGCAGCAAAAGCTGTTTGCAGGAGCAGAAGCGGGAGAGCCAATGGAAACAAGTTTTGGCACATTCTTTTCTCACACTGAAAGAACTGCAATCTAAGAAAGGAAATAAAAGTAATTTCTAGAAAATGCGTTGTTCTTTACCATGAACGATAAAAAGTGTTAAAAATCACATTTAAAACGATGATCGAACGATCATTGTTTAGCACATTAGAATACAAATCTTAACGTAAGAAAATTGTACTTGTTCCGTCTGAGCAAGTAAATATGAACTCCATTTTGAGCAAAATTTCACTAGAAACAAGTGACAAGTGAATAAAGCCGTATCATGGCTTGACCCTGAGCTCTGACCCCGCCTTCCAAACAAGGTGGGATATGTGAAGAAAGAATTTCACTGTGCTGTAATGTATATGTGACAAATGAAGGCTATTCTATTCTAAAGTGAATGTTCAAATAGAATGTTGTGCTAATTTGAAGACTAACACTGCACTGAAAAATTCTTATATCAAGAGTCTTAAGTAAGGCTCCATCTTGTGTTTATGAAGCCTAGAAGGTAGGTAGCAACTCAGTCAGAGGTGATCGCTTAGTGGTTAAAGCATTGGCCTTTTCCAGGTTCAAATCCCACCAAGCTCCCACTAGTGGTTAAAAAAGGTTCATAAAAAAGCTTGAAACTGGGCTTTTTTTTGTCTGTTATAGGATATAGTAGAATTTATTATCAACTAGATATTAATGCTAGTTTCATGAAGTCAATTTTGCTAACCCCATTGGCTGATTTTTTTGCTTGATTTTAGTACATTTTAACTGGATATAAGTGATGTAGGTTGCATTCGCTCGTTATGGCATTAGCTAAGCCTGCAGAGTTGGACGATATGGTGAAAGCACGGTACAAGCTCGAGGTCGTGTACAAGCTCTATGCACCTCTTCAATAGTGCATAGAGACCTGGGATAGTGCCATTGTCCTGCCAAATTAGGATGGTGATCCACATTTATTTTTTTTTTTACATAGGGCAACAGAAGAAGTCTTCCAATTATATGAAAATGATACTCCCGAGCCTCTTACGGAAAAGTTACAGAGATGTTATCTCAGTGAGGGGGGCGAAGTAACAGCTCTGTTATTTGCAGACGTCGATGTACTCTTAGCACTATCCACATCGCACATACATGCATAAGAATAAAGCAGCTGGAATGAAAATCAGCTCAGAGGTGAGGAGACAGGCCTCACCCCTGGAGATGGAGTTTAAGTAGGAATTTTACTCATGGGTGAAGGCAAAAGAGAGAGAGTGAGATTGACAAATGGATCATGTCACTGCCTGCACTGTTACAGCCAAAATACCAAAGTGTGTTGTTGAAGCAAGAGCTCATTTTTCAGACAGCTCTCCGCTTACTGGTCACTCTACATCCCTATCCTTACCTATAGCCATCGGCCGGGGAGGGACGGCAAGAATAAGGTGCTTAGGTGGAAGAAATGAGGTTTTCTACCGTAATTTCAGATTCGATCTCCATCATACGATGAGGAGTTTGGATATTCAGGGAGCAAGAGGAGCCAAAAGGGGGATTGCAGCACCTTTAAAGAATTCCCCTAGACAGCACCCAGTAGAGTTGCGTAGCAGGGATATTCCACTGGCCTGGAGAGATTACATATCCCAGTTGTCTTTCAGGGGATCCCCTAGGAATTACTTGAAGCTGAAAGTAAACAATCCCTCCAAGACACGAAAACACAAGCGCACACACACACACACACGCACGCACGCACACAGACAAACACCTAGAAGCATACACATCAAATTCCTGATTGCCTCCTGCTGTTCTACCCAGTCATTTTACCCAGCGTAATGAGCTGGATGGGCTTCACATCCCGTTAATGAGCAGACCTGATATAATTATCCAGAAAATAAAAAAAAAATGTGTTCTGTACCCCACATTAGAAAAAGTTTTAGAGAATCATTTACCATTAAAATTCTGAACCGTGATCATATGACAATTATATATATATATATATATATATATATATATATATATATGTGTGTGTGTGTGTGTGTGTGTGTGTGTGTGTGTGTTTTATTTTCTGTTTCTGTTTCTACAGAACACTTTCTATTTCTGTTCTTAATAAAAAAAAAAAAAAGAAAAAAAAATGTAGGTTCCTTGAAGATATTTTGGCTAGATTCCTAAAACGGCTTCACCTTCTTTGAAAGGATAATCCTCTATTCTGTCGTAATCAAACTATACTTCGCGGATAACACAATGGGTATGTGTGCCCTTGAAATGAGTGTGTGTTGCTGTGAACCTGTGAACCTGCAGCACACTGCAGTTGTGCATGAGGGCATGAGGGTTTTCGCTCAAATCAGCATTTTTTCTGACAGTTGTATCACTCTCGCTAAAGATGGGGGGTGGGGAGAGCAAGGGAGTTTAAGACCTCTAAGACAGACATCCACCTCTCCGCTCCACATCACCACACCTCACCTCACCCACACCTACAGACATTCTCGAGAGCACACACATATATACCGTATATATATATATATATATATATATATATATATATATATATATATATATATATATATATATATATATATATATATATGCAGGGTTAAAATTACAATAACAATTAAAGTATAAATATATATCAGAACCAATGCAGAGCAAGGCACTCATGTTTTGGAGAATGTACAGAACACTCAACTACATTAGCATAGTGAAGCACAATTGACTCAACCTTTCCACTACAAATAAAGATGCAATGTCTGGTGGTAGCCCATAATATACGATGATGTCTACAATTACTGCTAATATCAGTGCTGGAAGGACCTACACACTCACCTATAATTTTACTTTGTACACCAAGACACTTCCAAAATGTGCCATGGAAGCTCCCTAAACTTGTTTTAGAATGGGGGAAAATTGTGACACATTTGTCTGGGAAAGCTAGAGCTGGAAGATTAAATCAATCGATTAAATCGAGTTTATGGTTTATGCCGATGTAGAAAATTCGATTTTACGATTTCACATTGGTTTGGCACAGCGAGATTCCGTAGTTCTCCACCTTCCACACAATATTACACTTGTGAAGTACCAAATATAACATGCTGACGAATCCGAAGAGCTTTTTTCCAAGAAAACACCAGCTAACAGGGAACAAAAATGGACACATTGTCCTTAAATATTCCCATCGATTCTGTTTCGCTCTCTGTCCATTTTTCCAAGTATCCAAAATTGATTATCAAATTGTCAAAAAATATCAGACATACAATTTATATGACATATCGCCCAGCTCTAGGGCAAGCATTCCTGAGTAGGTGAAGCCCAGTATCTCTGCAGCGTACAACCCTGAGGGGGTCGACAAAGGCGCTAAACAGAGCTTGGTGTTGGTCTTAACATTGTTTCTTTACAATGTAGAAAAATGGTATTTCAATGGTTATTTCAGCTTCTAGATGCACCAAACAATGGAACCTGAACCTCTTTTGGTCCTTGAATAAGATAATGGAGGTAATGGAAAATATTCTTATTTTTATACTGTTATAAAATTGCTTTATTTACACAACTACATCCATATTCCACCATCCGTAGCACAGTGCCGGGTGAAACAGACTAGCGATAAGAAGGAGGTTTTTACTTTTAACCTATACATTACAGCACAGTGACATTTTCCCTACTATGCTGTTACAAAGTGCACAGGGTCAGCTATGATAGATACAGCACCCATTAAGCAGAGATGGCTAAGGGCCTTGCTCAAGGGCCCAACAGTTGGCAGCTTAGATCAACCCCCCTTGAGAACCGAGCAATACCATTCCCAAGTAAAACTATTTAAACATACAGTGAGACATTATTGTTTTAATGCATTTGCATTCTTGCACAACGCTATCTGTACCAAGCATCCATTTAAACCCCGTCACCAAGCAAAAGAAAAGTACTCCCCCCCCTTTTTTTGGATTCCACTTTCCACTTTTTGGGGTGAGCAGAATGAAAAATGAATAAAGATAAGCATCTACTGATAACCTTCAGCAGCCACAGCGTTCAATCAACTGATGCAACACACAATGCTAAGAATATAGCCATACAATATTTTCCATTCTGCCATTTAAGGGGTGTCTATTAAACACTATGCAATATTTCCTATGTATAAACCTGGCAGCTATCAATACTTTTATTTCAGAACGCTATTTATTTGAACATTATAAAAAACATACAGAAATCTCCCAGCACCGTGCGCTACAGTAGTTGCCCTCCTTCAAAAAAGTTTGACCGCATCGAAAACAGCAATAAAGGAGAAACAAAGACAATTCTGAGACAGAATCTTGATATAAAACCCGGAAGCACCTGCAACACCAACACAAGTGTTCATTTTTCAACATTGCACAAACTTTTCGCCTTGTCTGAGGAGGTAAGTGATGAGTGTGGTGAAGCTCAGCCTGGTAGCTGTCATTCACACAATTAGGAATAAAAAAAGAGGGGGGGATCAAATGGTTCTTTATGGTTCTTTAGAAACAGGGCTGGGATTAAAATGCACTTTTACAATCTTTAATATCGGTGCTGGGTTAGAGCCCCCCCCCCCCCCTTTTTCAGTGTTGTCTTTCCTTCCTCCTTCCCTCTGTCTCTTTCAAACTGTGACTGCACTGCTTGGCAGTTGCACTTCAACAGAGTGACGCATACTTCCACATCTCCCACACAGCGATAAACGAATGTGTGTTCGCTTTCTCTTCTCTCCCTGCAACGGATTATCTTTCTTCCCTCGCTCCTTCCTTTTCTCTTTCCCTTGCGTCTCTCTCTCTCTCTCTCTCTCTCTCTCTCTCTCCTCTCCTGCTGTCTCTGCTGCTGCGGTTTGTCATGCTGAGGTGGGATTATAGAGCGTGGCAGAGAAGACAGTTTGTGTGTGAGAGAGAGAGAGAGAGAGAAACGAAAGAAAGATGGAGAGAGAGAGAGGGAAAGAACGATGCAGAACGCTTCAGCATTGCAGAAGAAACCAACCCCTCATACAGCAGAAAAAGAGGGGAGGGGCAGAGGGGGGTAAAAAAGATGAGAGCAGAGTGTGAGGAAGGATGGCTGGGAAGCTTGTCACAGTCACGGACTTAACTAGTCATGGAGGAGAAGCCGGATGAGTAATATTACAGCGCTAGACAGGAGCACACAAGGAAATGAACGACAAAGAAAAATGGACCGAGAGGAAAAGAGAGCGAACCACAGGAAGGTGACTAAATGGAGACAGAATCGATGGGAATATTTAAGGGGGTAATTACGGTGAATGTAAAAGAGGATGTTAAACCTACAGGACACTGAGGAAGATATCTGCTTACATTCCGCCCCATTACATACATTACGTAAAATCTAACTGTCATTATTCAGTTTTATATATATATAATATATATATATATATATATATATATATATATATATATATATATATATATATATATATATATATATATATATAGTCTGTATGTTTATGTTTACTTACAAGAAAAGAAAAAGGTACATGACAAATGAGACAATCTAACTGTCATGCCATGGACAAATGACCAATCACACACCACAGTAAATATTTAAGTATATATTATATTTTATTTTATTTATTATATTTATTATATTATTATTATATTATAAGTATTTATATTTATTATTTATTATAATTAAGTATTATAATATTGAAATATTTAAGTGCGATTAGTTCAACGTACCATAAATGAATACATTTCCTGTTTCTAATGCTCTATCTACCTGTAACAGATGTTATAATGTTATAAGTTTCACTCCAAATCTCTCCTTTTAATAAAATGATTGATTATTTAATATTTATTTTACTCTGGAAATTATTATTTTAATATTTATTACTTTCTAATTTCAATGTTACTTTGTAAAAATGGGACGTGGCTCCTTTAAGAATTCTGTTCCGGTTGCTATACATATAAACGGGTGATACGTTTAGGTTATATGGAAGCGCATTGCATTCACAAAAAAGAAAAGAATGTGCTGCCGTTAATCCGTAATACGGATTTGGGAATGCAATGCGCTTCCATAAGGTTCCGTCATATACAGTAACTAATATACACTAATATAGTGAGGAGTTGGTACCTGTTGCGTAACTCAAGGGAAATATAGGAAGCGTGAGTGGATGCACTGAAGTTTCTTTATTCACTTTTTCTTTGTCATCCTTCATACGCCAACACAAAGCAGAGTGAAGGAGCAGATCACTCACATAGTAATGCACGCCGCCTTAATCACGCGTTAATACAATTAGTGCCGTTAAAGCAAATTTAATAATCTAATTGAGCGATAACTTTGACAGGTCTAGTTTGAATAGTGCGTTTTCAAAAGATGTGCCCGTAAAGCACATGTAGATTTGGACAAGCCAAAAAATAATAATAATAATAAAAAAAAAAATATATCTATATATATATATATATATATATATATATATATATATATATATATATATATATATATAATATATAAAAATAAAAATGAAATCTTGGTGGAGGGGCACGGTGGCTTAGTGGTTAGTACGTTCGCCTCACACCGCCAGGGTCCGGGTTCGATTCCCGTCTCGGCCATGTGTGTGTGGAGTTTGCATGTTCTCCCCGTGCCTCAGGGTTTTTTCTCTCCGGGTTCTCCGGTTTCTCCCCCGGTCCAAAAACATGCACGGGAGGTTGGTTTGCACCTTGGAAAATTGTCCCTAGTGTGTGAATGTGTGTGTGTGTGTGTGTGTGTGTGTGTGTGTGTGTGTGTGTGTGCCCTGCTATGGGCTGGAATTCCATCCAGGGTGTATCCTGCCTTAATGCCCATAGACGCCTGAGATAGACACAGACTCCCCGTGACCCGAGGGAAGATCGGATATAGCGGTAGAAAATGAATGAATGAATGAATGAAATCTTGGGTAGCATTAGGAGGAAGTATGTGCAAAAGGTTGTTCCATAGAAACATATTGCACTGATTACAGAAGCAGTTCTTCAGAGGTGCAGATGTCTACCGCTTCCATGAGACGTTACATTGAACATACTCAATATACGCCTAGAATTTGGGTCAACACTGTTTTTGGGGATAATAACAATAATAATAATAATAATAATAATAATAAGACTCTTATCAAAGATGATCATAGGCTAGTAGTAATTGATGTTGTCTCATCAGATGATCCTATTGTTTTTTCCGGGTTAAGATTTATATACCAATTAAATACCGTGCGGTTAGACACAAGAATAAAAAAAATTCTTTATAATCAAACAACAGCAAGCGAGACCTATAACCTGTCTTTTTTTTTTTCTTTTTTTTCCCTACACAGCCATCAAACAGTTACTAGTTTCAGTGTGCAGACCTGTTACAAAACAGGGCCATAATTTGATAACACATACAAATTTAATTTCCCTGGTGAAAGTAAGAACAAAATAGTCCAGGCTGCTGTGTTGTATATGGTCTCTCTAGGGGGAGAGGAAGCTACTGCAAAAACCTCCATGCTGTGGTTCTCAGGAAAGAAAAGGGCCTGAGTATTAAATATTTTTACTAGTGCATGCAAACATGCATACTGTAGGAACGCAACCACAATCCAGAAAGCTTCTTTGCGAGGACAAAAAGAAAAGAGCTATACCTTAATATAGATAAGGAAATGACTTCATTCTCATGCTGGAGGGGGAGAGAAAAAAAAAGAAAAAGAAAAGAAGAGGCACTACAGTGCGTTAAAAATTCATGAAAGGTTGTCGGATATATATAAACTAAAGCAGAATTTAGATCTGGTGGAAATTAGTAGGAGCATGTGTACTTACAACACTGCTTTTTTCTTTTTGGCGAGTATATGTTTTTCTACAATGATTCTTTTCCCAGTTTTTATTATATGTTAAACCGGTGTATTCAATTATGGTCTCAGTAGACTACTCTAGTGAATGTCTGTCAACTGCAGAATAAATACTGGGCCTGAAGCATGTGACCTTCAGTTCTCGGTGGCTTCCAAAAAACACTGGCCAAAACTAGACCACAGTAAAGGACAGAATAACTGCAGTAAGGAAAAAGAAGTCTCTGCATAATTGCTCGCTCTGGAGAAAAACTATCAAAACAAAGCAAAACAAACACATACAGTAATTTATTTAATAAACCTGTTTTATACTTAGACATTGTACATCAAAGTTATAGAAGGTATTTGCTTTAGTCTGTTAACCAGCCTGGGCTAAAAATGATCTGCTACCACAATTATGTCAAGAACTGTCTGACAAACCCATCCAACAGCAGGCTGAAAGGGATGAGGGGATAAACACACACACACACACACACACACACACATCTGGAAAAGGATGGGCTTTACAGGTACCTGTACATCTGAACCGGGGCTTTACTGTTCATTTCCATTTAACATGGTGCAACTAGGGCTGATTCAAGTATTTAATCACGATTAATCGCACATTAATTGCACATTTTTCAATGTACCAAAAATAAATACTTTTCATGTTTCTAATACTCTAACTGTAACAGATGTTATAATTATATACATTTCTCTCAAAATCTCTCCCTTTATTAAAAGGATCGATCATTTAAGATTTATTTTACTCTTTACTCACTTTTAATATTAATTTCTTGTTAATTTCAGTGTTACTTTGTTTAGAGGTTGTTTTAATTGTAAAATATGGGACGTGGCTCCTTTAAGAATTCTGTTCCGGTTGCTTTTCCATATAAACTGGTGATACGTTTAGGTTATATTCACAAAAGAAAAATGGATACGGATTTGAGAATGCAATGCGCTTCCGTAAAGTTCTATACGATAATATACGCTAATATAGTGAGGAGCTCATACCTGTTGTGAATTTGTGGCTAGTAGGCGTAATTTGGGGAACACAGAGTGAAGGAGCAGATCACTCACATACATAGTAAAGCACACTGCGTTACTCACATGTTAGAACATTAGTGCTGTTAAAGTGAATTTGCGTTACCTTGACAGCCCTAGATGCAACACAATGTCTCGAGACCATTCAATTCACTTCAGTATAAAATGCTTTATTATAATTAATATTATAAGGATTATGTAAGACAAAATCTAAGGAAGATTCTGTGTTCCTGTGAAACACAGCCATAATAATCTACGACTCGAGGACGTGAAATGCATGCGTTCGAAAAAGGACATTTGAAAACGCTTTAGTCAACCCCCAATCGTCACTGTGTTTTCTGGAACGGCCTGAATTTAGTGATGACTAAATATTGCATGTCAGATAAAATATGTATTAGCCCTGCAGTGCACTGATTGTGATGCACGTACAATGCACAACACAAGAAGCAAGAGATAAACGAAATGAAAAATAAACACAGCTATGGTGAAAATTTCGGGGAGTTTGAGAGATTGAGTCCTGATGGCGCTTAAGAGAGTCTAGGGAAGACTAATTTGCTCAAGGCATGAAAGATTTCATTCCTCTCTGCCATGTTAATCAGAGTTACAGTACAATAGCCAGGCGTAAGCACACGTGAGCTTTTATAGTCGACTCCAACTGAGTGTGGCTTCAATGCCTTGCAAGATGCATCGAACAGTTTGGATGCTTTGCGATTGGTACAGTCGGTAGGTGTGATCGGAGAAAACAATTTTGGGGGGGGATAGAAATGGGTACTGATTCCATTAGAAAAAAAATGGGTTAGACTGTTTCCCCCAACAAAAAATACTGAAGTCCTCATTTAACGGAGTGTGTCATATGTATATTACTCAATGACGAAGGAAAAGGTCACACTTAATTAATAAGTCTTTTTCTCGTCTCGAAACTGAAAAAAAAGAAAAACTTCCATTGCTTGAGAACTTCACTTATTTCTAAGAACACAGGAACACAATTTACTTTACATACATTCATTCATTCATTCATTCATTCATCTTCTACCGCTATATCTGATCTTCCCTCGGGTCACGGGTAGCCTGTGCCTATCTCAGGCGTCTATGGGCATTAAGGCAGGATACACCCTGGATGGAATGCCAACCCATCACAGGACACACACACACATTCACACACTAGGGACAATTTTCCAAGGTGCGAATCAACCTACCGTGTATGTTTTTGGACCGGGGAGGAAACCCGAGAACCCGGAGAAAAAAACCCTGAGGCACGGGAAGAACATGCAAACTCCACACACAGACATGGGCGAGACTAGAATCAAACCCGGACCCTGGCGGTGTGAGGCAAACGTGCTAACCACTAAGCCACCGTGCACACATTACATTCATTCATTCTTTTTTTTTTTAAACAAACCAAGTGCCAACACATACAGAAAGAAACAGAACTGGAGAGTTAAATCTAAGCAGAAAGTAAGCAATGTACAAAATAACTACATTAAAAGAAAAACCTTAGAAAGCAGGTGTTTTGTCCTTTAATAGCTTAGAGACATGATGTTCTCTGCCGGTTTATATGGCACACATACAAATGATTGTTTTTTGTTGTCCCATGAAAGCATACAGTGTGACATTAATTCCTGATTTGCAAACTATCATATTTTTTCCGTATATTTCTACATGTTTATAGCCTATAGCTAGCTTGTGCAACTCTTAACCTGTTACTTATGTAAGCACTTAAGCAACACCAGCTGTGTGCCATCAACTTGAAGCACCGCACATGATGGCAGTGTACGACGCACATAAGCACCTTTGTATTTTTTCATAATGGAGCTCAATGTGCCGTTATTCACCAGTCAAATCTCTAAGGACTGACTCTGTGTGTGCGTGTGTGTGTGTGGCTTATTCCCTTGTAGCTGGATCTGGATGTGCTTTTGCTTGTTTTGTATGTGTATTATCATGGACAAGATACAGAATGAGTAGGGGAGGGAAGTACAATGATTTAATAAGGACTCCATGTTTTGTTCATTCGTTCGTTTTGGGCAATTTTGCCTATATTTTGTTCAATATGGTATAATTACCACTGAGAAGTAACAACTACCGAATGGGAAGGATAACGGATAACAGATAATTATTCTGAAATATCAAGCTTTAAAATCAGACAAGCGCTATCTGCCCTCTTTCAAATGCGTTTACTGATAGAAAAGGGATTCAAATGCAATTTAACACTGACCCAACTCTGACTGACACGCTTTTATTCCCACCGGAAAAGCGCCGCCAAGTTTTTCCTCTCTTTCCCTGCGACTTTCTGGCTGCAAACTCTCTAGAACAATCTTTTAACATCTACTCCATTTTTATTTCTCTCCAAATGCTTTTGTAATATTGTTATTTTTAGGTTGTTAGAATAAAATCAGATTGGGTGTTGTTAGTGTTACAAATTATATTCAACAGGAATCTATGGCAGCGTATTACTGGGTGTTATGCGCAAACATGATTCACACACTTATTTAGTTCGCAGTAGCCAGTGCACTTATTCACATATTTGGGAAAGTATAATGAAGCTCTACAGAGCTCACTCACTCCAATTCACTGATGTACATGCATGGACGGCTAAATTGTCTGAATCAATTCCAAAGCGATAAACAAACACTAATGCTACTAACACATCTAGATGCTGTTGTGCATCGTCCGCTAAACGCGTTTCTTTTTCATTACGGACGTTCCTTTATATTTGAATCCTTCACATAACAACTAGTCATGCGTCAATAAAAAAATAACAAATAAAAGCATTCTTCGTATTGTGTGTAAAAAGCTGATTAAACAGATCCATGCCTAATCAGTGTACGGCTGTCGAGGCCTTTTTGTTTCATTCCTGATTACCAATGTTCATTATGTCACAACACAAATTGCAACTTTAATGGTAGGGTTGATTGGGGTTTAAGAGCTCTCATTGGTTGCAAGGTGTAAACGATTTTTGAACCTCTTACCCAAAAGAAACAAATGATTTGTAGCTTTGTTGGAAGGGAAAAACTGGACATCCCTGTGGATCCCTGTACCATGTCGGTTAGTTCAGGCCCGGTGCAAGGACTTTTACAGAATGTGCAGAGGAATGAACCAAGCACTACTCTGTCAAATAGATTTTAGTAATAGCTTGTTAATAGACAATGGACTTATGATTGGGAGGTTGTAAAGTTCAAATCCCAGCACCACAAAGCTGCCACCAAGCGAACCTTAAACCGCGGGGTTGTATAAATGACATAATTGCGATTTTCCCTAGAAAATCTGCCAAATGCCATAAATGCAGTGAAACCTTGGTTTACGAGTGTACCAGCATACGAGTAATTCAGATAAATGGAAACTGTTCAGGCTCCTAATACTCTAACTAGCTGTAACAGATGTCATAATTATATACATTTCACGCAAAACCTCTCCCTTAATTAAAATGATCGATTATTAAATATTTTACTCTCTTTTAATATACATTTCTTGTTAATTCATTATATTCTTGTCCATTTCACTGTTACTTTTTTAGTGGTTGTTGTAATTATTAAATATGGTACGTGGCTCCTTTAAGAAGTATGCGTATATCTCATCAGCAAAAGAAAGAGAGAGAGAAAGAGAGAGAGAGAGATAGCAAGTAAAAATAACGAAGAAAATAAATGCTGACCTACATAAATAATTGTGGAAGCAAATAAATACAGCAATTATTTAAGCAGGAGAAATAAACATGCTTGTCAACAAATGCATAAATACTCTTTAAGTCTGATTTTTATATGTCTATTTATGCATTCGTTTACTACATCATTTCTTTTATTGAACGTTTTGGCAGATTTGATCTCCAGTAAAAATCGCTCCCTCTCTCTTTCAGTAAGTTTCTGGGTTTGAGAAAGAGAGAGCAGGGTAAGGAGACTTTTAGGCTGAATGATCGCATGAAGGATACTGGCAGTTGCTGCTAAAGCTACATTGCATACTGCACAAACACAAACACACACACACACACACACACACACACACACACACCACACTCAAACCCAAACACACATGTATATTCAAAGTTCCCCAAAACCTTCCATAACATGTAGTCTCTCAAGGTCAGTTGATTCACATCTCTCTCTCTCTCACACACACACACACACACACACAGACACAAACACGTACTGCCTTCAAATAAATATATGCACACTCCATTTCATTCTTACACTCACACACTCTTATTTTCCCCCCTCTTACACACAGGCACACACCCCACGCTTTTATTTATTCTCGCATCTCCACACAGGCATTGACAGAACCGCTCTATTCTTGCCTTGTGTATCTGCTTTAATAAGTCATTTACATGCAGGAACGGATTCCGCACAAAAAAAAAAGCCTTCCGTTGGAATAAATGACGCTATATCACTAGGCTATTAAGAGGATCTATAAGCGTGCGTTATTAACAGAAAAATGGCTTTAAAATATCGACAACGGTTGCATTATACTATTACGCATATCTATATTCCCAACATCGGGATATATTTCTGTAAATGCTATGTGTGAAAGTGAGTTTGTGAGTGTGTGAGATTGAGAGAGAGAGAGAAAGAGAGAGAGAGAAGGCATGCACTAGAAACACCTCTTTCACTCAGTGTAGAATATCTGCAGCGCACAGCTGTCACCATGGAAACCACTATTGAGAAAAAGACAGACATAGAGAGTGGGAAAAAGAGAGAGAGAGAGAGAGAGTGTGAGAAAGCGGAAGAGAGAGAAATAGAGATAGAGAGAAAGAGAGAGAGAGAGAGAGAGAGAGAGTCAGAAGACAGAGACAGATCACCATTTGTGGCTGCACAGCGTTTGAGTGATGTAATGTAAATTAACCCATGGTGCACTTTTCTCAGCTATTACAGGCATCATCTGAACTTAACACTGAACAAACAGCACTCACAAAAAAAAAACAAAAAACAAATTACTAAATAAATATTTGTGTACCAGCTTTTCTGTGGTTTCTTGTTTACGTCACAATGTGTATGACCAGAATATTGTCTTTAAAGCCTTTCCTAGAAAAACCTCTGACCATAGCCAGTCATTTTCATGCCAAAAAGACATCAAATTATAAAGCGAGTGCTCCTTTATAAACAATGCCACTTTGGCTGAAAGCAGGATTGGACAAAAGAATACAATGGGCTGCTATTTATAAATGAAAAGCCCTTTTTGGCATAAATCTTGAAACGTACAGGCCAATGAGGCCAGATGCAGCAACACACCGGAAAGGTCTTAACAGAAATCGGTGCAAAAGGTTTCAAAATGTCGTACGATCCATTGAAGAACTCAAATACCCTCGATTTATTTTAACCAGGGAGCCAAAAAAAAAAAAAAAAAAAAAAAAAAAAAAAAGGCAATCCAAACAACACTGATGTTATTCTTAAATTGCTATATGTACAATTTTCATTACTGTTGCACTTTAAAATTCTGGTGAAAACAGAAGCTCATCAGTCCCATGACTTGCTTGTAGAGCTGAGAGATTAATCGTCGATATCGATTAATTCGACTTTATGATTTATGTCGATGTTTAGGATTTCACCTTGGTTTGGCCCAGCAAGCTTCCGTAGTTCATCTTTTGTATGGAAATGTGTCGAGTAAAGGAAGCAATGCGGCTAATTTATTCCAGCACCGCAAAACAGAACCATGTTGTTGGATGGGGAGGCGTGTGTGGTGCTGCGGGATAAACATGACAGCAGATGCCAAAAAACAGGTAAAATATTGGACACATTTTGCCACTGTATCCAAAATCGACAATCAAATTCAATTTATATAACATATCGCCCAGATCTACTTGCTTGACTATAATAATACTTCACAAAAAGACGTTTATGTGTTGCTCCAGCTACAGAGTGGTTAAATATTCTGGAACAAACATTGTATTTCGCTTATATGTGGTTGAAGTAGCACATTTATGTTAAGATATCAATAAAGATAATAATGGGCTTCAAGACTGTCACCAACGTCACTGCACCATATAGTCGTTATACATAGCAATGCCGAGGTATAAATACATTCAAATTTCGGAATGATTCTGAATGTCACATGTCATCTTTGCGCTTCTGCAGCTAGTCTACTTGAGCATCCGTTTACAGCATGAGCATAGCAACGGAGTGTAAATCTACGAAAATAACTGGCTTGCACCCAATCAAAAATAACATGCACGGTATGAAAATAGAGGCATCAGTAGGCTGGGTTTGACAAATATTCCCATATTCCCATATAAATTACCATAATTCACTTAAAGCGGTCAAGCAATAGTAGTGAATATATAAATAGTAAAATGTCACATTTCAAAAGGCGCTATTACACATGCCGGAATGTGAAAAAAAAAATCTTTAATGTATTCGTATGCCCATCCTTTGCGTTTCTCTCTTATATATATATATATATTTTTTTTTTTTGGTATATATTCAATCCCTCCACATTCACAGTGACATATATGTTTTTAATATGGGAGATATTGGGCACAATGGCTTAGTGGTTAGAACCTCCAGGGTCGGGGATTCGAGTCCCGCCTACACCATATGTGTGTGTGGAGTTTGCATGTTCTCCCCGGAGCCCCCTCAGGGGGGTTTTCTCCGGGTTCTCCGGTTGTTCCCCGGTCCAAAAACATGCAGCTTGGCACTTGGAAAATTTTACTGTGTGTGTGTGTGTGTGTGTATATTCTTATAAGTTTTAAGCTTGTAAAACTGTTTTTCTTTTTAAATGAGATGTACATATGTTACTAAAGGCAAGTCTATTCTGTACACCAAAAAGGTCAATTATATGCATGTGTGGGTGGAGTGGGGTTGTTGAATAGTCCACCTTGACATAAATGGCTACATTAATGCTATATTCACGTAAATTCATTTTCATGTTTGCATTAAGTAAACATCCTCAGCAAGCATTTAGTTGGGGAGGTATCATGACCTGCTGTTTGTCATGTCTCTCCCAAGAGCATGCCAGTATTGGAATTCCAGGGGTTATTAATTCCTGGACTGGCTGCTGCACACTGGAGTAAATCATTTTAATTGTCATGGCACATCCATTCAAAGCAAATAACTCAACATGATTGTATTCGAAATGAGATGTTTCTTATGGTCTGCCACTGATATCAAGGTTTGTTCTAAACCCTACTGTACACTACACAGTGTTTATTCCGCTTTAAGACATTTTTCATCTTATCTAGCTCATTACCAAACTCCAATCAGGCAAACCAGGTGTCTGTGGGCACATACAGCTGGTATCAGTCAGGAAAACCCCAGTGTGGGAAGAGCATTCCTTCTAGTCTCTCTTACCTGGTTCCATCCATACTGATGGCAGGAAGGCTGACAGAGGCCGAACGGAGAAGCTTATTAAGCAGATAGCATGTCAGGCGTGGTTTACACATGCACTCGCATGGGAGCTTTGGCAGGCACAAGTGAATGGATTCCCCAGAGAGAAGGGCTGCTGGCTAATTGGAAAGCAAAAGGCGCTGACACGGCAAGTCGCTCTAAGCCGGAATTTTACAGCCACATTACAACCTCAGTGCCTTGGCCGTACGGACCGAACCAATCAAAGAGTATGAAACGAGAGGATCTTAAACCTTCAAAAACGAATCGGACCTTTCACAGTAATACCACTGCTCTTATGATAAATATTATTAGTGATCATAAAATCATATTCATTCAAGCATGAACCATGGATGAGACATTGAGGTTGTCCTCAAACAGGGCATCTTATTTCATCATTGTGGACCAGAAAATGTCAAATTTATTACGAGGAAATGCATAATAGTTATGTGTATCATCAAATTCAAACTCTGTGGCAAAAAGAGGCACACGGCCTCTCCAATAAAGCTATCCAGATATAGCGCTAAATTAATTACTAACATAACATAACTGCAATACACACAGACCTGCATGACACACACACACACAAACATGTGTATGTATATGTATATATATATATATATATATATATATATATATATATATATATATATATATATATATAAGCATGTGACATAGATCATGAGTTGCGTCAGTGCAGTAATCGTGATCTGATATGATGGCCTACTTATCAGTGCTAATGTCTATTAGCCTACTATGCATCTGTCAAGTGTGCCAGGAAATACTGTGTTGACCCGATACTTCAGGCACTGCTTTGTTATCAATTCATTTTTGAATTAGACATTCCTGACACCCCTGTGAGGAAAAGATCGGCTACAGGGAAAGTGGGAGAGGGTGAAGAGAGGATGAGCAGAAAGTAAGTGATGAATAGTTGATGAAGTGCTTGCAGGCAGAAAAGAAGAGAAAAAGCTATCTTTCTTTCTCCCGCTCTCTCCACCGCTCTACTCCTCCACCTCCTCCTTTCAAAGGATATGCACCCGAAAACTTGCTTTTGAAATGGATAACTCCTGTAGTATGGCTACCTTCTGGGGTCAAAATGAAATGGGATGCATGGTACGGACTGGTCACTGCTCCTTCTGTCTTTCGGAGCATCATTAGCAATTTACTTAGAGATCCTGCTCTAGCAAAGGTTTCATAAATGTTCCCCCACATAAAGGTTCGGGATTGATTCATGAGGACAAATTCTTAATGTTTGCCCTAGTGTCTGATGATTGTGAATGCGAAACGAGCTAAGGGAGCAAACTCGGCCGTGCTGTCCGGGATGGGAGGATGGCATCCTCTATATCTCCTGTCATCATTACACTACAATCGCTATTAGCATTCACTAGCCAGTCTTTAGTAGCTGCGAGCTCACTTTACTATATTATTTACTTTTTAATATTTGCTGTAGTTTGTTGTAGCCTCACTTAAGCATTTCCCTATACCCTCTGCCACTGGCATCTATACAATTGACTAAAAACGTGATACATAGTATATGTCTTTGAGCAAGGGCCTTAACCCTCTGTGCTATTAGGGGCCCTGAACAAGCTGCGACAAAAAGTATTTGCTGTATATATATATATATATATATATATATATATATATATATATATATATATATATATATATATATATATGTGGCTCAGTGGATTAGCGGTTAGCATGCTTGCCTCACACCGCCAAGGTCCAGGTTCGAAAAAAAAATACACATACAATACAATTATTGTATGTTCAAAAGTAAGTGAGAAAAAAGTAAGTCAAGGGGATCACAGATTTAGGTGAAATACATTTAGGTGATTGATTAATCAGTTACGCGGCCCAATCAAATTAGACATCCTTAGGAATGTGGTTGGTCAACACTGATTTAAAGCGAGAGGAAACCAACCAAACCACTGTTGTTTGGAGAAAAGCCAACACGGAATTCCAGGAAAAGAACCTCCTCCCAACAGTGAAGCATGGTGGTGGAAATGTGAAGGTCTGGGACTGCTTTTCCACCTCCAGCCCAGCAAGACTCCATGTTATTCAGGGAATTCTCAGTCCTGTCAACAAACTTTTGCTGAGAATCTACAGCTATTAGTCAGAGAGAGAGAGAGAGAGAGGCTGAAAATGGGTGATGCAACAAGACAATGACCCTAAGCATTTCAGCAAATCCACCATGGAATGGCTTAAAAGAAAGAAGTCTCACACTCCTGATTGGCTTAGTCAGAGTCCAATTCAAATGTTGTGGCTAGATCTGAAGCAGGCGGTACATGCCAGATGTCCTTCCAAACTCTGAGTTCTACAAGGAGAAGTGGGCAAGAATCCCAAAAGACAGATGTGTGAGACTGGTCGATGGTTACAGATGTTTGCTTGCAAAAGGAGGTGCCACTGGCTTCTATATAAAAGGCTTCACTCACTTTTGCACATACAACAATTCAATCTTTATTGTAGTTTTATGGCTTCTCGCACACACACACACACACACACACACACACACACACACACACACACACACACACACACACACACACACACACACACACACACACACACACACACACACACACACACACTCACACACATATACCCCCCAATCACTGCAATGCTCCAATACACTGGGATCACACTCCCACTGACACTGGCCAAGTGGGTGTTGCAAAGACTTGTCAACTCCTTATCATGTTGACTTATTGATGGGACACTATTTCCTGAGGTTTGTTAAGCCAAATACTCTTTGTCTTTTATTTTTGGTTATGCTTGGATTTAAAATTTCACAATGAACCCCATCGTGCATTGAGCTTTTTGTGCAGGAAAAATCGATTTAGGAGAAAGGAAAGTGCATTGTTTGTGCAGATAGCTACCTTTTCAATATCAAATATAATATGCAGGATGCATGTGTTTGTTTTCTTTCTTGTATGAATCAGCAGAAAGTTTCAATTGGCTTGGTCTTGGTGGTTTAGAATCTAAGGTTAAAGAAAATACTACTAAGTTTACTAATATTTAAAGCTTCCAGTTAAAATGTTGATATTCGTATTATAATGCCGCCCCTCCACCTTCTACACAAACAAAGACACATAGCATTTATGGAAGAAAATGTGAACCCTTTATCCTCTGTGGCATGTGGTACAAAGCACACTAAGTGCCAGTCACAACGTTCTACAGCCAGAAGACTCGACAAGGTATAATTATTAACTTTATTTAAATGTACAGTATCCACACAAGATCACGGGACCATGGTTCCTGTATCACTACGTAGATAATTAGCTGCAGGACCAACAAAATGGCTTAACTACTGTCTACGAAACTACTTTCCTATGGAGGAAATGTGTTTCCCTCATTGCAGGTGTAATTAAAGTTTAATCATGCTCAAATTTGACCCCGTTCACTGCAGCCCCAGAAACAATGCACTGTATGAGACACGGTTCGAAAAGAATAGAAACAAAAACAAACAATTCTTCATTTCCATTACTAAATCGTTTACATATTTGCCATGATACGGGTTTAAAAATAATGCACAGTGACGTGTATGGAGTGAGACAGATGCGCCTTTCGACATTAACAGGGGCGGTCCTGTACTCTTCTGTCTTGAATTGATTTTTTTTTTAACTGCATCCAAAAAAAAAAGAAAAAAAAAGCAGCTTTTATCTAATCCACAGCGCGACTGTCTCGATGATGCAATGCACCAACCACAAGGTAAGTGAAGAGCAAAACGCTCATAACCTGCAGGGAGCCACACACCTCCTCATCGAAAGTGTGCTTTCCAGACACACGATGCCAGCCTCTTGTGATTTCTATGAAATAATACGCAAAACATTCTTTCAAAATATCAAATAACCCGAAATAGTGCTAGTATGTCAAACTTACGTTCTTTAAAAGAACAGTTTGTCCTCGAAATGGAAACGATAATCGCACAGCTTCTGGGAATAAATAGCCACCCGATTTATGTCAACAAGCTATTTTAAAGTAACAACAACAAAAAAAAGCTATAGGTTTACATTAGCAGAGAGGGTTGGTGTCCCAGTAGCATAGTGGGAAAAAAAACAACAACTAAGAGCTCTTCAATTATTCAGTCTCTTGATAGACATTAGATATCTCTCGTCCGCCAAAGAACAAACACAACGACCAT
>JACRUU010000025.1:6931650-6979150 GCA_030449085.1 Kryptopterus vitreolus | reverse complement strand
AAAGGAATCGATGCCCCGACGATCAGAAATGACTTTAACGCGGATATCCCACTGCCGCATTCAGGTCACATTCACCATTTTGCCCCAAAAAGCAACAAGGCGGGGGTTAGAGCAGAAGAGCAGCCCACCGACCATCGTATCAGCCATATTTACCACGGCAACAGGTCCTGCGGGCATTTGGCTGCGAGAGGGCACTGTCTATTAATAAAGGGAGGAGACCGGGCATTGCAGCGTTATGACAAACACAGAGCGCATGAGCGTCACAGTAATGACAATAACTAAGCATATGAATGGGTTACATAATGAGGATTTGTGATTAAAATGGGAATTTAATGTGACAGACGTTGCATCATTTTGGTTGCTTCGATAGACTAAATGCGTCGTGAGGGTGACTTGCTGTGCGCCGCTCATTTATTGCTCAAGGGCGACATCTGCAGGACAAACACTATGATCATCTCGCGCAGATTTTGCAGAACAATTCATTTCAGCTTTTATACTCAACTTTGCACAGATGCAAAAAAAACATTTCTGAATACATAAGAATAAAAATCTTTCATCTAGGCTGCATTTTATATAGGGTGGCCAGACCTGGTGGTCAGGGAATATATATATATATATATATATATATATATATATATATATATATATATATATATATATAATATATATAATTATTCTATCTAACTTAGGGTCCCCGTCCCCCCCAAATTGTTTCTAATATATTTAAAATAACTTTTCACTATTGTCCTATGGAAATTCTATACAACAGCGCTCTTTCCCTAAAGGGGGCCGAAAGCAGGTGCTGTCCGCGGTGCTGAAATGATAAACCCCCGTTCATACTCCCACACGTACACGATACAGATTTTGGTTTCGTCTTGCCAATCAAGTACCACTGAATTCTATACATGTTTTTACAATATACATACAAGTATGCATTTTTGTATAATATTTGTATACGTGTTATCGCAAAGAGGTGAAAAAACAATCAGAAAAACAAGGTAGTATACAATTAAAAACAATGAGACAATATCCCTATTACTGCAAAAAGTGCTTAATTTATGACATTTCTATTTACAATAAAAAGTGCATATGCCTTCAGGAAAGCTGAATGCAAAAGCTAAATACAAATGCGATAGTAAATAAAATAAATAAAACAATAAAGAAGTCTACAACTAATTAGATATGATTATAATTTGACTTTCAATTCAATTCAAGCTGAACAAATCGCACGGAATACTGAAATCGTTCTTGGGAGTCTGACTGAAAGCGTCATGCTTTCTTGACGGAAAAATATTGTTCAGAAATTATTTCCCTTTTTTTACTGAAATAGTAATGATATACAGTATACAGAAGTAAATAACAGTTTATGCGGAATATGAGAGTGAATACAACCTGTATGGTATAAAGAAAATGTTACCCTAATAAACATCTACAAAAGTCCTGGTGGAGGGCATCAGGTTACTGAAAAATTGGGTTGTATAAAACATTTAATAAAAAAAAATAAAATTATTTTCCTGTTTATGCACGTCCTTGCGCAACGCTGTGCGCCGTTTTGACGTTCACCAAGACACCAAGCACCATCGTTAGTCTTTCGGACTACAGTAGGCCTCGTTTACAGTGCGTCGTTTACAGATATCGCGAGAGCGGCTTTCGGGGCGAGCAGCAGGCTGAGGGAGAGTCGGGAGAGAAGGTAAGCGGAGGAGGCTTGCATCATGGCGGACAGAGACAGTGGCAGTGAGCACGGAGGATTCGCCACAGGCCCCGGCGGTGGCCCGATGCATCAGGGCGCGATGGGCGCTCCGTCGCGGCTCCAGCATGACACGGAGGAGCTGGCGTCGAAGCGCGTTGACATCCAGAACAAGCGCTTCTACCTGGACGTGAAGCAGAACGCCAAAGGCCGCTTTCTGAAGATCGCCGAGGTCGGGGCTGCGGGAAACAAGAGTCGACTGACCCTGTCCATGTCCGTCGCCGTGGAGTTCCGAGACTACCTGGGCGACTTCATCGACACTACGCGCAGCTGGGCCCCAGCCACCCGGACACGGTGCAGGACGAGCCGCGGCGGGCGCTGAAGAGCGAGTTCCTGGTGCGGGAGAATCGGAAGTACTACATGGATCTGAAGGAGAACCAGAGGGGGCGGTTTCTGAGGATCCGACAGACCGTGAATCGGGGCCCCGGCTTGGGCACGGCGCAAGGCCAGACCATCGCTCTCCCGGCGCAAGGGCTGATCGAGTTTCGCGACGCCTTGGCCAAGCTCATCGACGACTACGGCGTGGACGAGGAGCCGGCGGAGCTGCCCGAGGGCACGTCTCTCACCGTGGACAACAAGCGCTTCTTTTTCGACGTGGGTTCGAACAAGTACGGCGTGTTCATGCGGGTCAGCGAAGTGAAGCCGACCTACCGCAATTCCATCACGGTGCCGTGCAAAGTGTGGTCCAAGTTCGGCTCCACGTTCTGCAAGTACGCGGACGAAATGAAGAAGATCCAGGAGAGGAGCAGGGAGCGCAGGGCGCGCGAGCTCTTACCGGAGGGCCTGCACGGCGACGACGGGGACGAGGATTAATTTACGGGATGCCGAATAGTCGAGGACGGAATATACTTACTCTGAAACAATACAAGGATGAAAGGAAAAAAAAAGAAATAGAGCAAAGTTACTGTAAAAGGGGGCGTGGGGCGTTGGGAGGGGTTTTTGGGGGAGGTTTTGGGGTGGGGGGGGGGGGGGGGGGGGGGGGGGGGGGGGGGGGGGGGGGGGCGATGAGAGATTTCAATCGGATCGTCATCCATGCAACACTTACAGATATTTACAGTTGCACCACTTCGTTCATCGACCCGGTTATGATCCACTTACTCATCCATATAACAGTAATCCGCTGCTATCGATAACACGATCCACGGACTGTTTCCTAGACTGTCAGAATGTCATGAAAGTCGGAGTGTGTATGTTTTGCCCATTCGTTTTTGTACAAGTCCAAGCTATTACACACCGTCCTGCTCCAAAGTGCAGCGTGATGGGGGGGGGGACAACAAAAAATGCTAAGACTTTCTAGCACAAAACTACTGTATTTGGGAAATATGTGAACCACACACATATATATATATATATATATATATATATATATATATATATATATATATATATATATATATATATATAAAGGAAATCTCCATTTGAAGGTACGTTTAGGATGAAGCGCTGTTTGTATGGTGTGCTCTATGCGCAGTCCGTCTGCAGAACGGAAGTCCATCCCAACTGACCCGAGGCATCTGAGGAGCTCGTGCACTTTTACTTGTATGCCTCTTTAAAACAAAACAAAACAAAAAACATCAAGAGCAAAGGAGAATTGTATCAGCTTGTCATGCAACATTCGTTTTTTTTTTGTTGTTTTTTTATTCGCAGATTTAGTAAGGAGAGAAGCAACGCAATCACTTCGTGGGTCGTAGAGACTCTTAATACTATGATTTCTATTAATACACAGTATATCAACCCTCTTGCACCATGCACAGCAAAATCTGCAACGTAGAAGCCACTGTGCACATTTCATTCCTCCGGACAACAAATGAGCACGGTGTCGAGCCCAGATGTTGGGGATTTTGCTGTGTGCCCACTGCCGGTTTGGGCACGTTTCATTAAAGTGCTAACTTAGAAATACAAAATTTATGATTTTGTGAATCAGATGTATTTAGATTCTTATTAAAAAATTCCCACGTTTTCTGTGGGATTTTTCTTTCATTTTCTTCTTTGTTGGGGTCAGGGTGGTGAGGGGGTGGGGGTGGGACGGGAAGGGGGGGGTTACTAAAGAAAAAAAAAAAAAGGAGCTGTTCCACTAGTGTGAGCATGCGCAGATATGTGGTGCCCCTGCGCGGCATGTCCACTACAACGTCCAAAACCGACCTGGTGCCTTAAACGCTCGCCACACGTTTACATGCTTTCTCGTGTCATGTCATCCGTCCGTCTCGCTCGCCACTGCATTTCTGTCGCCGTGCCACTTGTGGTGCTTCTAAAGGACTTTTTAACAAGCCAAACTCTCAAAGAGGCTCACGGGTTTCTTTCCTCTCTGTGCTCACATGGGAGCACAGACGAAGGTTGGTGGTGGTGATGCTTACGGAACAGTGTTTTTTTTTTTTTTTCTTTCTAAAGTCACACCGAGGGTGTGGAGGTTTGCTCCTTGTGCTCCTAGTAGAAGTCCTTGTAAAAAAAAAAAAACTTTTGCTGTCTATGGCTCCAGCCCTGTGTATTGCGCTTTGGGACTGTGTGTGAGTAGAAATAGGGACGAGAGTAATAGGGTAGCCTATATGTTTTTGTATGGTGCTAATAAACCCTCACTCACCATTTTTTTTTCTCTTTGGTCAGCCTTGCAAATGTGACATGTGACGATGTTTATTTCAGTCGTACGCCACATCGAGTCCTGGTAACAAACGATTCACAGCGCGCTGCACTGTTTCATCCAGGGCTGCCACAAACAGGGACTAGTTGATGTGTCAATCAACAGCCATGAGTAGAAACGGTTACCGGCACCTTTGGGTGAAGCATCACGTGCAATATTTTAGGTCTCGTGCCAAGTCCTGCATTCACTTTGTGTGGTGTGGAGATGGCATCGTCTCGAACTCAAATATGTGCGAACGCGCGAGAAGGATTTGTTTTTGTGTTTTCACTAAATTCGTGACTGTTCTTTATTGTTCCATGCTGCTTAGGTCAAAGCTTGATCTTTGGTTGACCATATGCAGAACATGAGTTGTTTGTTGTTATTATTATTATAATTTTTTCCTTTGGATTTTTTTTTTGCCGGTTGCTTAGCACCCACGTCTCTCGTGTTTCAGGTGACCTTAAAGACTGTCGATGTCACGTTAAACAGTTCGGTGTGGAGCTTCTCGAGCTGTCGCGAAGTGTTAGGTTTCTCTGTTCTCTCTTTTAATGGCACAATGCTTCCTGTATGGAGTCTTAACATATTTATTTGAGAAAAATATCTTATTTGAAATATTTTCTTTATAGGAAAAAAAAGATGTATTTGGGGGGGGGAGAACTCCCTTAAAAATCCAGATGACCATGTTGGCAGTTTTGTTAGAACAAGGAACTGTTTATGGATTTGACAGCTGGTGTTTATAAGGTACCTGGAAGAATAGAGAAATGCAGCCGTGACTCGCTGCATGTTCAGTGAGTCTATGATCACCATAACAGTCTCTGTGGGGATGTGGGGGGGTTTCCAGACGAGGATTCCCCTTTATCTGGTCTGTACAATCTTACAGACAGATCGGCTGCAAACTTTAATTTCTGCCCAAACGCGAGCGGCAGCTGATCCTCCACAGAAGGCGTCTGATGACGTCCGGGGAAAAGATCGGACGGACATCGTTAGCCCCGGCGGTGTCCTTAACTTGCGAAAGATGTGAGCACACAAGAGCACTTTTTCTCTCTCTTCCCTCCCTTCGAATAGAACCATCAGTCTACTGGTGTAGTAGTCCACACTCTGCTTAAAAGCTCAGCTCACTTTTAATGCAGGAACTATTTCAGTTCCTGTTTATGGACTTTGATTCCCCTCTATTTTCTAGACTTCCTCTGTCCCTTCGAGAGTTAAGCTAATCATTTTCTATCACTGCCCTGATCTTATTAATAAACTCTTTAATGGGTGCAACGGGGGGGAAGGGGGGATGTTTTGACCAGTGCGATTAAGCTTCATGTTCATCCATACGACCAAACTGGAAGAAAACAAAAGAGCTTTTTGAAGCTCCAAAGGGCCGTTTCATGGATCAGCTCGATACAATCGGAAACAAATCACAAAACCTGCAGACCTTTTGTTTTGCACTCTTACGATGCCTCTGTCAATCAAATGCACACACTTTGTGTATGGGGCTTATAAGACAAAAAAACTATATGGAACTATAGTCCATTCTAAAGGTGCTATTCAGTACTAAATGGCTCGGTTATTTCACTTTTTGCCTGTCGAGATTGGCAAAAATGTTCCACCAAGAGTGTCTGTCCCAGAGTGTCGGACATCGCTCCTTCTACACCAGCAAAGTTTTAACTTTGCTTCCAAACCATAGCGTGCTATTTGCGGAAAAGGTGTACAAGCATTGTGGTAAATACTGGCAAGAGCAAAACACACACACACACACACACACATGCATAGTACTCTATGCATGTACTCTATACATGCATAGTACTCATAGTACATGCATAGCACAGGTATGAGTCCTGAGAGGTGCTCTGTCTGTGAGGTCGGGAACCTGAGTTACGTTTAACATAAGTCTCCTGTTAGTGGTGCTTCTTCTATTCTTCTCTGTCCTAAAGTGTCAGAATGTGTCTTTCTTGTCATTAATGCTCTTTAGCTGTGGGACTACATTAAAGCGCACATGTATCTGTAGTTCATCACAGACTTAACATTACTCAACTAATAAAGAGACAAGCAAGATGCAGATGCAAATTTTATTAAGTCCTCAATGTGTGTGTGCGTGTGTGTGTGTGTGTGTGTGTGTGCGCGCATGCTTTGCTGCAGGTTTTTTTGTTCACTTTCCTGGAATCCCATCCAGATGCAGTTCTCTGTTCACTTTATGGTTCTTATCTGTCACAAACTAAAAGCCTTGATCAGACCTGCTTAGAGTACTTATGTCTGCATATTTCCTTCTCTCTACATACAAAAAAGGCTATGGGTTCAAAAACCTTTTTCTTTTTTTTTTTTTTTTTGGACAATAGGGATGGGTTTGGAGCATTCGGATTTGAGAGTAAATCTAAAGGTGGATCCCTACATATCCCTGTGTTCCATCCCTGTTTTATTCTCTATGAAATGTGTTGTACTGAAAAGATTAAATATATGACATGTAAATGTGTGTGTATATATGGTTTGTTACATATGATGCTCCTCTTTATGAAAAAAGAATATATAAAATATATATAAAAATATATGTACATATACAATATATATATGTATATATATATATATATATATATATATATATATATATATATATATATATATAGGAAAAGCATATTGTCGTTTTTTTTTCCTTTGTATTTTATACTTAAAGAAAGCATTGAATCAAACGGATAAATACTTGCACTTTAAATATATTAAGAATAAAATTGAAAAAGTCTGCATATTATTTTTGATAGGAGATCTCACGTTCAAAACAGTATAACGTTACTTTCCAGGCTTTGTGACAATTGCTGTTGGCCAGAGATGTATGTTCTTCTACTTATTGAAGTCTATTTTGTCTGTGTTACAGAAGGTTTACTAAAAAAGTCAGTTGCATGATGAAGTAGTAGTGCACCAGCTGTTCCTTCCAGTTGGTTAAAATGTCTGATGAAAAAAAATAACAAAAAAAACAAAACGACAAAAAAAACAAAAAACAACAACTGTGACGGTTGCGCTCATGTATGTATCCATGTTAAAATTCAGCCAACCATTTTAGGGTACGTTTTTTTTTATTTCCTCCTTCATTCTAACACAAATATGGTGCTCACATTGGCTTAGAAGAAGTACCTCTCATCCAACTCTTCATTATCCATCCTCTGTGTTCCTGCACACATCCCTTTGCTGTTTGTGTATTCTCACAAGTTTCTTGACTTTTTGTTCTTGGTATCCAGTGTTTTTTTCTTTATTTAATTTTTTTTGTACAGGTGCGTACTTTGTTTCTGAGTTGGAAAGCCTGTTTTTTTATTTTTAATTTTGTCTGAAAATGACTAATTGCAATAAAACCTCCATTCCTTCTGGCTGTTGTCCGAAATGACTGTATTAAACCTCTAAGGTGCAAAAAATATAATATTTGATCAACCATTATGGTGGCCCAAAATATCATCACTATCAAAAATAAATAAATAAATAAATGTAAACAATGCAGAAAACACAGCTGTATATTGTATTCTACTAAATCAACCACTTTAAATATTATTCAGAGGAATGAAGTGATGAAGATATTCATCCATTAAGAATGTCATGAACGCCCTCTATTGGCGGGATAAGAGCTGTCCACGGTGCTGAAAAAGCAACCACTCATCCCTCACCCCACCCCAAACATCAGCGCTATGAGGCCTGGAATATAACAATAAAATACCTGAAAATAGAAATTGGAAACTACGAAGTGTATTGATGCATGTTCACCCTAAATATTGATGTTTTTATAACTGGTTCAATTTAAATTAAGGCCAATCATTTACTAATTATATGGAGTCTTACCTAAATAGGCACATGGGCACAAACTAAGCGCATTGAGCATTTACCCACATGAACACTATGAACATTTTTCTTAATTAAAGCCCTATTTATATATTTATTGGCGGATTAATTGATCATTCGAATTGAGACCGAATGTATTCCACTCCGGAGGCACTTACATGGACTTAGTGGTTAGCACGTTCGCCTCACACCGCCAGGATCCGGGTTTGATTCCCGTCTCGGCCATGTGTGTGTGGAGTTTGCATGTTCTCCCCGTGCCTCAGGGAATTTTCCTCCGGGTTTTCCGGTTTCCTCCTGGTCCAAAAACATGCACGGTAGTTTGATTGGCACCTTGGAAAATTGTCCCTAGTGTGTGAATGTGTGTGTGTGTGAGTGTGTGTGCCCTGTGATGGGTTGGCATTCCATCCAGGGTGTATCCTGCCTTAATGCCCATAGACACCTGAGATAGGCACAGACTCCCTGTGACCCGAGGGAAGATCGGATATAGCGGTAGAAGATGAATGAATGAATGAATGAATGTATTCCACTCAGGGAATTCTATTATGACCTTATTTAAGGCAAACGCAAAAAGTAGAAGATAAGATAAAGGTCAAAGAGTAATTTGTAAGCCTGGTCCAAAGTCAGACAGCAAAGGTTATTAAGGTTTATAAAGGATGACATAAACGGCTAAATCGTTCCATGTAAGTGCATCTGCCATATACTTTCAATCTAAATGTAAAGCAACACGCATATTACAAGGTCGAACACAATTGACTTCTGCAAAAATTTAAGGTGCCGCTTTCCTCAAACAAACATTTTAAAAGTGTCCCTCGTTGCAGCCACTGTAATACATGGAATATATCAGTGATTTTTTCATTCTATCATCACTCAGTCTCAGTGCTTACAGAACAGTTTCTATTCGCTCAATCACTCGTTATTTCTGTCTTGCCATTTTATTTCTGGATTGGTTCACCTTCGCCCTAATTGTTATTATAGTAATATGTTTAGTTCAAATATATTTTGTTCTTTATATATTTCTATACTTTTTGGTATATTTTTTGTTTGAGTGGTATGTTTTTGTTTGAAGGCAAATACAATCCTGGCAAAGCACCCTTGCAAATGTTTACATCCCTCGAATATAGTTCATTTATAATCTATTACATTTCTCATCATATAAGATCCCCATATTGCTGTCTGACCATTAGGACTATGGTGGAATGGGATTTTTGAAGACCCTGACAACATGATTTTAAAAAACTTTGGGTTGAGGTCCAGGTTCTATAATACATTAAAAAACATGTTGTCATAGAGCTTTCTTTGCACACAGGGAGATTGTCACACAAGATTTTAACTTATGCTTTATTCAAGAGTCCAGAAAGGCAAATGTGATGTGACATTTATTGACCTTTTTATTGCCATTTCTGGACTTTCACACTGGTTGGATAGCTATTATTAATGACTTTATTTTTATGTTCGGGTTTTGCAATCTTGCTGCATCATGTTTGTGGGGAAAGCCCATCGTTAGAGGGCCAAAACCACTTTTAAGAATACTAAAATGATCCTCTATATCTGGCCTGGCCAACCCGTGGCTCCCGAGCCTCATGCGGCTCTTTAACTAGTTTCATGCAGCTCTTTAGGAGCTTTCACATAACATGTGTTATTGCTAAGAGTTTTGCTAACAGCACTGCTGTACACTATAGTATTACAATCTAACAATCACCGAGATTGTTGCTCTCGTCTACTACCTTACACTCTGCCGAATTAATTGAACCTGTTGAAGACAAAAGACGGTTATGAGGAAACGATAATAATCAGAATGTTTTCTTTTTTATTATAACAGCATTTTCGTTCTACCCTAAACATTGGGGAAAGTCATAGTTAGCACAACAGCCAAAGCGACAAGTATAGGGAAGTCAGTTTATGAAAGCAGTTACTAAAGTATGTATAAAATTGCAGCTCTTTATGTTATTTCATATATAGCAGTGCAAGAGCCACAAGCTCGATAATCTCACTCTCACTGTCGTCATGCGTCAAAACTGCCACTAGAAAAATCTACTTGCACTTGCTCGAATACACAAAGTCCGTACCATGGGCATGGGTGGAGATACACCGGGGAGTTGACTGTGCTGCTGCTGCTGCTGAAAGAACTAAGCGTAGACAAGGCGCCATTAGCAGTCCAAAATGTAACGTTGATCCTGTGTTCACGGTACTGATTTACAGAATAATAATGCATTTGAACAGATATTCCATCATTTCATCCGTTAAGATACAGTGCATGATGTAGATAGGAGTAGATTTCTCTTTGTCTGAATTTGCAGTCCTGCTGCTTCAGGTTTTTAGTCATGTGTCCATTGGGAAGGCTTCATTTGGTCCACTTTGAGAAGATTACGACTCCCGTGTTTCAAGCATATGTAGAAATCGTCGTCAATGTCGTACTTTTGACGTAACACTTCAACGGAATACACCAGGGTTTTGTTTGTTTGTCTAGCACATGCTGTAGCATACATATGAGTACCCAGAAAATAAAAAGAATCCCAGATTGTTTATATATATATTATATATATATATATATATATATATATATATATATATATATATATATATATATATATATATATTTGACTTAAAGAGGAATTTTCTTTTCTCAACTTAATCCTATTACTAAATGATCTGTTCAATGTATTGTCAGAGGGAAATGAAGAAAAAAAACTTCAAAATTTTTTTTACAGGAATTAATTTGATATTTAATATGGATAATATTATAATTTAATATGGAATTTACATAATTTCTGATGTATGTGCTAGGTGCAAGTATTAGGACACCTGACTATTCCAACCATATGGAGAACTTTTAGCCAAAACTAAAGGATGTAAAGGATGTCTTTGATATGGTAGAATTAAATATTAACTTCCCTTCAAAAATAAGAGACCCAAAACAAGTGGGAGACGCCCCGTGCACAAAAAAAATGAGATTCCTAAAGATATGTGTTTGAGAGGACGATGACCTCAACTTTTTGGGAAGAAATGGAGCACTGAGTGACTTTCCAAACACTCTTGTTATTGAATGAGCTCATAACCATAAACCTAGACTAACTTTCTAAAAATACTGGTAGGATTTTATCCAAGCAAATGGGAACTAAATATGTAACGGACATATGTGCTTTAAAAAAAAAGTTTGTTCATGTATTATATTACATACCAGTGTTGATTTTATAATAATAAGTAAATAATACATATCTGTTTGCCATGTAAGTTCTAATTTAATTGGAAGTCTAGAAATAGGATTTACATGCCGGCTTTTGATGGCTTGGGTTAAGTCATAGAATGGTACTCTAAAACGACCTTACTTTCTCTACACTCCGGCAATAACTATACTTTTGGCCCTTGTGGTCTACTGATCACCTCACAAACCTGTTCCATATTCAATGTAATCACAACAGACTATAAAAGGATTTCCCAGGTTAGGCATTTCCGGGGAGGACTTGCAATTTTGTGAGATTGAGTATCGCTGAGTTGGAGCAGCCAAAAAAGGAAAGAACGTTAGTGTAGACTTTCTAGTGTCCTTGTGCTGGCAGCAATGTCCAATCACATACCTTTTAATCCCCTCTTTCTTGCACTTAAATCATTTTTGCGATCTTTAAATTTTACTTCCGGATACCGGGACGTGTGTACAACAGGGGTCCCCAACCTTTTTGTAATTGAGAGCTACTTCATGGATACTGAGTAAAAGGGCTTCCAGTTTGAAATACTCCTCTGAAATAACACATTTGCCTTTAGTTATTTATTATTATTATTATTATTATTATTATTATTATTAATGATTAATGATACTCATTTATCTCTGTGAATACACTGATGATTTCTCACACAAACTATAAACAATGAGTTAATTACATCTTACATGCATCTCATTGATGAGAACAGGCCTGAGAGCTGCTCATGTGGTCCTTGAGGGCGACTTGGTACCCGCAGACACTGAGTTGGTGACCCCTGGCGTATAAGCTATCTACACAAAGCATGTACACCGAATCCTCCCATTGGAATACAAATCAAACATCATTTTACTAAAAATAACTTGAGGGAAATGCTTAAGAGAATCCACCTGTGCCGTGCGTCTACGAGTGTCGGAACGAGACGGAAAATGTTTGGCGCTTTGTGATTTCTGTCGACTTTTTGACAGCTTTAAATGCTTTAAATCTGAGTGACAAAAAATACCTAAGGCTGTTTTATTTTTGTGTAAATGAAACACTCTTGTAACGACTTGTAACGAGACAGAAAGCGTCACCAGATCAGAAGCCGTAAAATAAGAACAAATATGTGTGGAACCTAAAAAAAAAAACCCAAAACCTACACATTGGCAGTGACTAAACTTCTCATTTAGCTTGTTTTGCTTTGCTAATGCTTGCTTTGCCTCTCTCTGTCTCCGTAAATGCTATAAGATTGCTATAGGATAATATAGTGAAAATCCATGTACGTGAACATGTGCTACAGATGCATTAAACAGACATAAGATTATACACTGGTGTATTCCTTTGATTTTCATTTCCATTTCTGTTGCCCACATACACAAACACACACACACATACATACATACACACACACAGACACACACACACATTCCGATGCTTTCTATTCAAGTGTTCCATCACATACCCTGTCTTCTTTTATCATACTGTGAACAAGAACCTCGTCTTAGGTTCCCAACTACCCTAAGCAGGTAGCTCTATTAAAAAAAAAAAAAGGAAGAAAAAAAGAACTGAGATTAATATATAGAATCAACTGAGATAAAATTGCTTTCAACATTACAAGTGCCTGAATCCATAATGACGGCTCAGAAAGGAAACATTTACAATAAATAAATATGACAATAAATAATGGAGACATTGCACCATACTGAATGACAGCACATATGAATCTGAACAAAACATGTCAGCATGAGACAGAGCCCTTAAAAACAGCTATTGAGGCTAAGACATTGAAAAAAAGGCCTCGTGGATAAGCCAATTGCTACATGTCACGCAAAAAAAAAAAAAAAAAAAAACGAAAACAAATTATCTCCGAAAGCCAATTCTGCCAAGCCGAAACACTGAGATGAGCTTCATCGTGGAAAACGCAGCATCGCGCCATCACTTTATATCTCCGCCTTGTAAAGAACACGCTCTGGATAATGATGATGCCATGTTTTTTTTTTTCATACTGTCATCAGTAAAGGTGCTCCCGTGACGCTTGAGTCAGTTCTCCAGACATCGCGGTAAAATCCACCTCGTGATCGTAGTGCATCGACCGTCACAGGAAACTGCCATGTGCTGTCAAACTCCACTGCAGTCATGTGATGTAAACACGCCCCGCGAATACTGCCTCGTTCTCCTATTACTTCGCAATTTTTTGGCACAATGTTCTCCTCGGTAATAATAAAAACAAACAAACAAAAAAAACAAACGAAAAAAAAAACCGCTGTCATGGTAATAATAATGATACTTACAATAATCCTAATTTACTGTGCATTGAAATAATACAGATGTATTTTAACGCTACGCCCATGTGTCTCCTTCATGTCTTTTTTCCGAAACCGTCAAGACTCGTCGTCTCAAATGTGCCTCGGAGAAAGAAAGAGAGAGAAAGAGAGAGAGAGAGAGAGAGCGAGAGAGAGTTTAAAAAGTCCCGTGACCCTGTGATCAGTTTTTCAGTTGTCCGAGGAGTGTTTGTGAGCGGCTCGTCCATTGAGTCCGTGAGCGTGGCTTATGGAAGGACTGGACTGGGTTTTGCGCATATGGCTGTCTCTGCTGTCTGCGCTGAACACGCTGGCCTCGATTTTATCCAGGTCGTCACTCCCTACACGCACCTTGGCCTGCAGCAGGTTCACGTACGTCTCGTAGCGGCTTTTCTGCACACACACACACACACACACACACACGCAAAGCGGTCAACCCAGGAGACGTATCTGTATATAACGGTTATGTGCATTAAGGCATGCAAGGTTCGCGTATCGAAAGGTTGCTGACCTCATAGGTAAGGTAGTGTTCTTTGATGCGGTACTCCTCTGATTCTTTGCTTTTGGGCGTGAGCTCGGGCGGATTCCTTTTGTTCTCTTCCAGCTCTAAGGAGATCTGCTTCAGCTTGCTCTCGTGACACTTCAATTGCTCCTCCTGCACAGATGTTCCAGGACAACAGTGTAAGGGAGTTCAAAGGCATCACACACAAACACACACATTTTCATTTGAAAATACATAATAAATATTTGGTCGCATGTCAAGTCCCACGCAACAGCTCTATATGACATCAAATCAGATCTTGTTACTGAATCACACTGCAGTGTAACCTACCAAGACCCCGCCCCTTTTCCCACATTCACGTGATCAACAATAGTGGTAACCTCAAGCCCAGACAGCGCTTTGCTTATATTTTAATTACGCATTAGCTGACATACAATATGTATATATGGCACGGTGGCTTAGTGGTTAGCATGTTTACCTCACACCTCCAGGGCCCGGGTTCGATTCCCGTCTCGGCCATGTGTGTGTGGAGTTTGCATGTTCTCCCCGTGCCTCAGGGGGTTCTCCGGTTTCCCCCAGTCCAAAAACATGGACGGTAGGTTGATTGGCACCTTGGAAAATTGTCCCTAGTGCAGGAAAGAGTGTGTACCTGATTGAGGCGCGTCGTAGATGACGGTAGCAGGGGTCTGCAGAATTTCTTCATGGAACCGATGGCGGCAGGAAACGCCGGCGCCGAGAACAGTGCGGCCACCAAATTGATCCTGAAGATCCATGACATCATCTCCTCCTCGCTCCTGTGCAAACACACAAAATAAAATAACTTGCCAAAGTGGATAAATATGTGTGACACGGCTTTTGATGCGCTTTTAATAACTTCTCCCGGAGGAAACTTACGGCGCCTGGAAGAGGAAGACTCTCCAGTCGGACGTTTTGAGCTTGAGGACGTTGGGTCTCTTGCTGTAGTCGCAGGCCCTGGTGGCCAACGCATGGTGTACGCGCACTGCGTTTTTCAAGTCCACTTCCGACAGGTCCTTATCAGGCTTATACTCGTCCTCGACACAAGGGGGAGACAGAGAGCACTGAGTTTCCTAAGCTGGGTCATGTTGCAGCAGTGTTTGTGTACATTGTAGAACATAATTAGAGGGCGAGACAAAGTCAATGTGTGTGTGTGGGTGGGTGTGTGTGGGTGGGTGTGTGAAATACTTTTTGCAGGTAGAGGATCATGCCCTTCAGCACTGCGTAGAATTTCTTCCAGCCTCGCCGTCCTCTCGGGGCTGCAGAGAAATATAGAGGGATGCAGAAACATATGGGTGTAGAGGGAGAGAAAAAGAGAGGGGGAAGGAAAAAGGTTACTTAAGTTACGGATGTATTTTCTTAGTAATGGCTGCGGTTGATCACAGATGCCACATCCAGCTGTGAAGAATACCCCTGCTATCTCGTCCACCTGCTGGAAGCCCGGGATCCGACTCGCCAGAGTGCCAGCTCAGCGAAGCACACGCTCTAATTAGTCTAATTAGGTCTTACATCATACCAAGACAGCTACGTTAAAGGCCAACTTGCTTACTGATGAGATATGTACGGCATTTCAGAAGTTCCTCTGCATTGTGGTCTTCTCGGTGTGTAACCTATTAACACTCGCTTGGTGTCATGTAGCAGTATCGTTTGTAAACGATGGATTACACAAGATCTTACCAGCTAAAAATGCACTGGTTCTTAATTACCCGACATTATCACCATCATACACTCGTAATACCGAGTATTTCAGAAATGGTATGAGAACAGGAGGGGTGTAGCTCAGTGGTTAAGGCGTTGGGCTGCTGATGGGAAGGTTGGGGTTGGAGCCAAGCTACTGCCCTTGGGTTCTTGAGCAAGGCCCTTAACCCTCTGTCCTCCAGGGGGCGCTGTATCATAGCTGACCCTCGCTCTGACCCCAGCTTCCAATAACAAGCTGGGATATGAGTAGAAACAACTCCATTGTGCTGTTAATGTATGTGTGACAAATAAAGGCTAAAAAAAAAGAAGAATACTGCCATCTACTGGTAAGGTTGTATATTTCCTTGTAAACAGGAGAATGAATGCAGCACCTATATCCCTATTTGTTTAGTTCTCTAAAAAGTCTCT
Organism: Kryptopterus vitreolus; assembly: GCA_030449085.1. Classification (NCBI taxonomy): domain Eukaryota; kingdom Metazoa; phylum Chordata; class Actinopteri; order Siluriformes; family Siluridae; genus Kryptopterus; species Kryptopterus vitreolus. Next base: position 6,962,895 of record JACRUU010000025.1, on the reverse strand, counting down.
ATTTGGGTTTAAAACAACTAACAACTGTATTCACTGTCATTTTGTATACTGTTATATCATTTATCATTTATACGTCATATGTAAATATTTTTATATGTCTAGTAAAACTTGTAGCCTGTTTTAACTCGCCACGGCCATGACCAGGCCATTATTTAAAAAATGAACACATCCTGTATAAGCTTCATTCATGGTAATAAATGTCCACACAAGATTTATCCACTGTTTGTAAACAGAATCTAATTTTCCCTTATAATAACCTGCACTCTTCTGGGAAGATGTAGATTTTGTATTGGGGTTGTAGAGATTTAACCTCAAAGCTAAATTCATTTCCAGCAAGTTTCACATATTTCAGAAGGAGAGCACCAAAGACTCTATAAATTCGCACACACATACAAAAATGCATATTACATTTTTTTTTCGTTGTCTAAAAAACTCACTGCGTTTGCCGTCCATATCCGCATGGCTCTTACGCGTCAACACTCCGTGTTTGTATGTGGTAGCGTTGAGCAGTAGTGGGATGGCAATAAACGGATTGCTGCCGTCCGTTACCCTAACAACTCGCTTGCCCCCTGCCTCGCACTGGTCCTCAACCAGCTCGGACAGACTCTTCCTCAATTCCTCTTCCTCACTGCGAACAGAGATTACGTTACACATCCACACTATCCTTACAAAGAAATGTCCGTTTTCAATGCAGGACGCATCCCAATCCACAAACACGCCAGATACTCACATGGCCCATTCTAGTTTTTCATTCTTTATTGAATTATACAGCACCTAAGTCACAAAGAGAAATGAGAGTCAATATTATATATTATAACGCAACATTATAAAAGTATACAGAATACCATATGTTCATAGAAACATGTTAACATGAACAGATCAGGCATAACATTATGATATCTTTATGGTTGGATATATCAGGCAGCAGTAAACATTTTGTCCTCAATGTTGCGATGAAGCATTATAAATGGGCAAGATTTGAGAAAGTATGACCAGGACCAAACTGTGATGGCTAGACGACTGGGTCAGAACAACTGCAGCTCTTGTAGAGCTTTTCTTGGTCTGCAGTGGTCAGTATCGAACAAAAATGGTCTATGGAAGGAACCAAGGTGACAGAGGCGTGGGCAAAATGCAGACGGACACAATATTAGGTGGTCATAATGTTATACGTGATCAGTGGCAAATTAAAGTTTGTGTCTATATATATATATATATATATATATATATATATATATTATGCTCTCAGCATTGTGCAATACTTTAATACTTTGTCATTGCAAAATGAATCTTAAATCCAATGACATGGTATTAGATTTAATACATGCTAATTATAAAGATTTTGCGTTATTGTAGGTCGATTGGCACCTTGGAAAATTGTCCCTAGTGTATGAATGTGTGTGTGTGTGTGTGTGTGTATGTGTGTGTGTGTGAATGTGAGTGTGTGTGCCCTGTGATGGGTTGGCATTCCATCCAGGGTGTTTCCTGCCTTAATGCCCATAGACGCCTGAGATAGGCACAGGATCCCCGTGACCCGAGGGAAGATCGGATAAAGCGGTAGAAGATGAATGAATGAATGAATGAATGAATGAATTTTGCTTTATTGATTTTCTTTTCTTTCTTTTTAAGTTTGCAATGATGACATTATAATTCTTATAACAAAATCTTTGCATTGTGCTCAATACCTTGAGTAATTCTTTGGGGAAATCTTTTGCGTCATTCAACCCGTCCAGATTGCTGATGAACTGCTGACAGGACATCTTCTTCCCGATATTCTGAAATAGAATTCAGTCCTTGTTTTGTGGGTTTTGTGCAAGTAGCACTGTGCTGTATGTGTAATAGCTTATCACTAACAGAACCGCAAATCCGTGGAAAAAAAACAAACAAACAAAAAACTGGTCGGTCTGTATTTACACCCACCACCACTAGGGGGAAGCAGTGCGTCGCTACATAACAAACACAAAACGTGCACAAGTTTTCACGCACACTGCACCATTTTGTTTCCGTTGCTCGCTGAAAAGCAGGATCTATTTAACCACAGCATGCGCCATGCTCTTATATAAACAATCTATATAAACAAACGCAAAACAGAAAGTAGGTGTGTATTCTAGCTGTAACATTTACATGGTCTAGGTAGTGGATTTTGTCTCACAGGGAAATCAATGAGAAAAAGAACCAAAGATAAGTGCAGAGACAGTATAGAAAAGAGTTTGCACTTACCACCTGAGCAAAACAGCAGCCACAGGAATGAGGTGAAAGTGTATTAGGGAAGAAAAAGTCAGAAACAGGGAGACAGGAGAGGGTTAGAGAGACACCACATTCATAAAACATTCGCTGTGTCTTTAGGGGACAATATCACAGGGTCAGAAGCAACATTTCAAACCGACAGATTGATTGTTGTTCATAAGTCGTACTGGACTTTAAGTAGTTCTACAGTAACATTCCCTCTGAAAGTTAGTCACATTAACTAGCTGGGAAAAAAAGGCAATTTGTTTGTGAGTAATTGAATACATACATGTCCGTGAAGGTCTGTATTTAGAAGCATAAGTGCGCATGTCAGTGTGTGAACTCCATCTGTAAATAAAAAAGAACAAATACATTTGGAAACTTATAACGTGTGCCACGGTGGCTTAGTCAGGTTAGCACGTTCGCCTCACACCGCCAGGATCCTGGTTCGACTCCCGTCTCGGTCATGTGTGTGTGGAGTTTGCATGTTCAGGGGTTTTTTCTCTGGGTTCCCCAGTTGTCCCCCCCGGTCCAAAAACATGCACGGTAAGACACCTTGGAAAATTGTCCCTAGTGTATGAATGTGTGTGTGAATGTGAGTGTGTGTGTCCTGCGATGGGTTGGCATTCCATCCAGGGTGTATCCTGCCTTAATGCCCATAGACACCTGAGATAGACACAGACTCCCCGTGACCAGAGCGGTAGAAGATGAATGAATGAATGAATAACGTGTGCCAAAAGTATTTGAACGGCAAACACTGGTTATGCACTAGAGTGAGCCAAGATTAACTTGTATGGAAATCTGCTTGTGAGGGAAAAAATAAATAAAAACAAAAGCTCATTAGTGAAGCACAGTGGAGGTGGTATCATGGGTTGGGATGGTGTGACTGCTTGTCGACATAAAGTCTATTTGAGTGACTTAACTTCAACATGCAACAAGACAAAACATGAATCACCAAAACAGAATCTTATCCGGAGGAGCTTTTAACCTCCAGACCATTAAGTTGAAACGCCTTAATAAATATACACAAGTGCAAGCTTGGTTTATCAACAGTTCAGGATAGTGGAGATGGTTTAATGGTGTGAAAATGTTCCCTTTGCACATATGGTGCTCATTAAAACCAATCAATTATTGCTTAAATACCACAATAGGAGGTTGTCTATTGTCGATGACCACGTGTTAAAGCTTCTAAAATCTTCTAAGGCTCCATCCAATACCCTAAATGATAGCAACACGTGTGAACGGCACAAAGCAAAGGTCATCTCGAACAGCTTTCATGAATATGACAATGAATTCTTTGGGGTTTTTTTTCCGATGGCCATCCCATTCAAGCGTTTCGAATCTATTAGAACACCGTTCGGATGTAGCAGAACAGGAGATATGCAGCTTGCAATTGCAACCAAAGGAGTGTGCCTGTGTGATGCAATGATGTCAACATGGTGCCCAATCTCACTGGAATGTTTGGGACGTATTTCGGAATCCACTCCAGGAGGATTTGAGGCTGTCGTAATGCTACCCTCTATTAGTAGTGTTTCTAATGAAAGCTACAAATACACATACAAATGGGATATCCATCTACGATTTACTTTCTGGACCTTTGATAACGAGGTTATTTGGATTTTTCTTTTTTTTTTTTTTAAAGGAAAACATGATTATTGAGTCATGAGACTAAAACACTCTATAATGAGATGTTCCTAAGCTGCTGTGAGTCACTCTGACAGTCCTGTGATACTGGAGTAGTAATTCGCAGTCAGCAGCGTGTTGTCAGGATGTCAGGTCGGAACTGTCAAGAAATTTGCATGCATCCGCCTGCTCAGATAGCATCACATCTCAAATTGGCAACGCCATAAGTTCTACCGTAGCCAATAAAGACGGGCAAACACTGAGAGAATTAAAGCGTAAACAAACTAACAGAAGGTGTTTGTGTAACCGTGGTTATTTATTGGGTGGTTCAAAATAATATATATATATATTATTCTAAGGTGCGTTGAGAGTCAATTCTAAAAACATTGAGAGTCAATTGAAATGATTCGGCATCCCAAAAATGTTTATTGACTGCCGATCATCTAAAAATGAGCACCTATGATAATTCATTATCCAATGAGCTATGAGTAATATCTGTTGCAATACTTGCCTTCAGAAGTTGGGGATTCTGGATTAAGGTGACAGAAGCGTTTGGAGAAGTGCACCAGGATTCGCTCTCGCTCCTGCGTCTCTCCCATCAGAGGAAATGCCTTCAAGAAGTTCCTGTACAATGAGGAGGAACAGTAAGATATTTATTTATTTATTTATTTATTTTTGCGTAAGTGTCCGAAAACCCAAGTGCACACCCATCAAGGCCTGGATATTTACTTTTTGGACGCGAATAAGAACGAGGAAATATGTATTTTGTATATTTAGGGTTAAGGTGTTGGCCTCTGGACCATGGGTTCAAACCCCACCACCACCAAGCTGCCACTAGTGGGCCCTTGAGCAAGGCCCTCAACCCTCAATTGCTCAGTTGTAAGTCGCTGTGGATAAGGGTGTCTGCCAAAATGCTGTAAATGTATTTGATATTTAAAGAATCCCATCAGTCTGACCCTATTGCGTTTAAAGCAGGCACTGTAGAAATCATTAACTAGAAGGAAAGCAAAATGAAATATAAACACTACAAACAGGTGAATGGGAAAGGGTGAAAAATATTGAGTGGACTAAGCGGTGCACTAGTGGGAGGTGTGGTCAGCGAAAGCAAATGAGTTTTATAATTGGATTTAAAAAATGAAGACTATTCCTCACACGGACAGGTAGGTTATTTAATATCATTAGTGCGCCATAAAAAGGGATCGCCGCCAGCTGTTCTCACTTTTTCATTTGGGAAATGAAAGGTGGTCCAGATTACCGGCGGTCCAGATATCGCTCGGCTCGGTGAGAGGAATCTGTAGTGAAGATATTTTGGAATGTGTCCGCGCAGAAAAAAAATGGGGGGAAAAGCGCTTATATGTAATAAGAGCCAGTAGCTGAAAAAGCAATCGTTTGTGCAGAAGAAGAGCCAAGCTAGCTGTAGGCTTAACAGAATACTGAGTGCAATTATAGGAAGTCTATTCGGCTCATGACTAAGACACCGGAGACTGACAGACATGTGACAGCGGGGGCAAGTCATCCCACTACACCATAAATAAAACAAATGTAAAAAAAAAATATGGAAAAGCTAGAATTAATACCAAACTTGAGCTTTGTGTAAATGTGCCACTTAGCCATTTAGATGTCTATGATTAAACTAGGGGGGGGGAAATGACATATACGACATATACATAATGACATATGATGACATATACGACATATAAAACATATACCTCAGCTTGTAATCATAGATTTTGATTGGGCTGAATAGAATAGACTTTATTTGTCACATGTGAAATTCCTTCTATCCAAGCTTGTTAGGAACCTGAGGCACAGAGGGTTAAGGACCATCAAAAACCAATGACCCAAGAGTGGCAGCTTGGCGATACTGGGGCTCGAACTACCAACCTTCTGATCAGTAGCCAAACGTCTTAAACCACTGAGCTACAACCCCCCCCCAACCCCCCACCCCCCCCACCTCCACCATTGAGCTACAACCCTCCCCACCTCCACAACTGAGCTACACCCCTCCCCACTTCCACCACTGAGCTACAACCCTCTCCACCCCACCCCACTGATCACTGAGCTTCACCCCGGACCACCACTGAGCTACAACCCTCCCCACCCCCACCACTGAGGTACAACCCTCTCCACCCCACCACTGATACACCCCTCCCCAGCTGAGATACACCCCTCCCCACGTCACCACTGAGATACACCCCTCCCCACGTCACCACTGAGATACACCCCTCCCCACCCCACGTCACCACTGAGATACACCCCTCCCCACGTCACCACTGAGATACACCCCTCCCCACGTCACCACTGAGATACACCCCTCCCCACGTCACCACTGAGATACACCCCTCCCCACGTCACCACTGAGATACACCCCTCCCCACGTCACCACTGAGATACACCCCTCCCCACGTCACCACTGAGATACACCCCTCCCCACGTCACCACTGAGATACACCCCTCCCCACGTCACCACTGAGATACACCCCTCCCCACGTCACCACTGAGCTACACCCCTCCCCACCCCCCCCCACTGAGCTCCAAAACTACACCCCCCTCCACCCCATCACTGAGCTAAACCCTATGCCTCCACTGAGCTACACTCCACTCCACCACCCACTCCACCCCACCACTGAGCTGAGCTACACCCCACCCCACCACTGAGCTACACCCCTCCCGCCACTGAGCTACACCCCTCCCTGCCACTGAGCTACACCCATCCCCACCCCACCACTGAGCTAACCCCCTTGAATTTGGTAAATCTACTGATCTCTAGAGTCACTGCAAACTGGATATAAGACAAAACAAAAAAAAACAGAGACTTTACCTTAGCGCTCTGTCTAACGACAACCCCGTAAAGTCGAAGAAGCTCAGATACTCCGACGCCACCATCTGGCTGAATTCGTTACTGCAAGAAGAGAGACAAAAAAGATCATTTACTTCCTGTATTCACTTGCAGGTAGACACCCAACCCGCACGCGTTCACACACTCACTTCCTTCCTAGGTGCCGCGCCACGTCGCACCGCTTGAAGCCCTCCAGGTAGAACAGCCGCCTAGCAAGCCGCTTGGCACTCTCTGCGTTGGCACGGCACCCGTTGGCAAGGGTATCCGTGCTGCCCCTCTCCAATGTCTCCAGGCTCCCCAGTTCAGAGTCAGAGTCGCACAGGCCATCTGTGAGATTGGCATCACTACAGCAACAAAAATGACCACATTAGGCTTACATTTTGCGTCACAGGCGGTCCAATAAAACCACCACAAAAGAGAAGGTTAATAGCCATTTTAGGCCGTGTGCATCATTTCGAAGCGATTCAGAGCCACTGAAATCATTTCTCTCTGTGCATTTAGACTTTTTTTTTGGTCTCCCAGCAGATCTAAACCAAATAATTACAGTCTGGATCATTGCAATTACACATGTCGTATAAGGCCAACGGAGAGTTCACTTGGAAACGTGAAGCCACCATAACCTTGTTACTGAGGTGACAGACAGCCTTTAATAATGAACCACTTTTTCTTTAGAACTTTATACAATATACATTCAAAAATAAATACATAAATCGCACGCAATGTGGCACGATTTAGAAACGGGCCAGCTGATGCATAAACTAATGCACTTTTCTCCAGCCAGTGGAAATAATGTGGGAAAAGCTCTCACAAATGCATCAGATCTCTGCAGCAGCCGAGCACATTCAAACCCCACATGAACACTGGTCAGCATTGCTTACCTTATACATGTTTCCGCTTTACTGAATAAATCTTGGCTAGTATTAACCAATGGCCAGGCAGATTTCCCACATAATTTAATTGCCCCAATCTGATTAGGCCCAAACCTAATAAGAGGACAGTATAATCCGCTGGTGGCCATGGTGCCAGGGGATACCGGCGGTCTCTAATTTAAATTTAAAAAGTTACATTTGTGTTCCTTTGAATCAGACAGCAAAATTACACAAAATCCTCGACCAAATCTCAAATGAATTTATCTTCCTTTGGAAAGTAAATTAGTTCAGTTTAAACCAAGCTTTTCCATTGTTTAGGCCCAAGCTTGTATTGTGCCAGACATCAGATATGACAGAGATTTTGACGGAAATAACCCAACAAACAACAACATTTTCTACACAACATTCTCTCACTTATACTGATATCGCACACATTCTCCAATCGTCTGCTCGCCACTCTGCCCCCCCACCCTGACTGTCTTTGAAAAAGTCCCATCACGTGACCACGTGTAGCATGTTTATGTTTTTGTCTTTGTTTTTTTGTGTTTGCAACTTGCTTTTTTTCACAAATACAGGTAGGGTTTGCGCCGCCCGATGGCTGCATGGCCACTTCCTGTACTTATCTATTAGCTTCATGTATTTCACTGCATATCGTACTGTAAAGTACTGTAATTGTTTTCACTTCACTTCGATCACATGATTTGTCAATGATCGTCGAGATTTTGAAATTCCCTGAAACTTTAGTCTGTGTTGCTGTTTTCATAATATTTTCTTTACATCCATTTACATCCATTTTACTTGTTCTTAAATGTTAAAACATTTAAAACCGCGCGGCATTCGATCTGCTCTATTTAAACACATTATTGAACGTTTGCTGATGTTCAGTGTTAACTCTGGGTTCAGCGCTTTGCAGAAAAGGAAGCTGACAGTCGTCGGGGAAAACCTGAAGTCTCACGGTATCTCAAACCAAGATTTTAAATATCATCTCTGACATATCTCTGCTACAGACATGCAACATTACCATAGACAAGAATGTTGACACATTTCCTCGTACAGAGAAAAAAAAAACCCCAAAAAACGAGAAGACATGAGTATTGAATACTCTCGCAAATAGACATCTATGAGTAGTTTTGGCATTTATGGAAATCTACTTATCAATGACGCATTCGAAAAAGGTTGTATAATGCATTCGGAAGACACGATTTTATATTTCATTAAATAGACACCACTAAAGTAAATTTAGAATTTCTATTTTTACTATGTATAATCAGAGTGTAGGACATGGTGGCTTAGTGGTTAGCACGTTCGCCTCACACCTCCAGGGTCTGGGTTCGATTCCCGTCTCGGCCATGTGTATGTGGAGTTTGCATGTTCTCCCCGTGCCTCAGGGGGTTTTCCCCAGTGTTCTCCGGTTTCCTCCCAGGTCCAAAAACATGCACGGTAGGTTGATTGGCACCTTGGAAAATTGTCCCTAGTGTATGTGTGTGTCCTGTGATGGGTTGGCATTCCATCCAGGGTGTATCCTGCCTTAATGCCCATAGACACCTGAAATAGGCACAGACTCCCCGTGACCCGAGGGAAGATCGGATAAAGCGGTAGAAGATGAATGAATGAATGAATCAGAGTGTAGTTTTAAGATTTATGAATTCAGGCAGTACATTTGCCAACAAAATGCTCAATGTACAAAACAGAACAATAAAAGTATTCTTTTTATGTACCTGACCTGCATGCCAAATTTTATACGCCGATGCATCATAGATTTTAATTTAGCCCAATAACTACTGTAAAATATATATATATATATATATATATATATATATATATATATATATATATATATATCTATATATATTATATCACTCATATGATATAAGTGAGCGCTGAGGTCAACTCGGAGAAAAACTGGCAGCATTTCTGGAAAAAAATGCAACACAATTTAAGTTAGGCTGATCATATCCTCTTCCTGTGAGGTAAAAAAAAAAAAAAAAAAAAAAGCCCGCCTGCAAACTGAATCACTCGAAATGTCATTCAGGAAAAACCTGGCTGCAGGGGAGATGTTGTGAAACAGATATGATGGTATAATAGACGGTTAGAATATGTAGATCATACACAGATAATAGATGACTTGTTACAGGTAATATTATACTAGGATATATAGATTATTATTATTACATCAAAATATTATTCATTTTACACCATATGGACTTTATTTAAGAGGTTTAAATGAGTGTAATACCAGCATAATGCCTATCTCCTCCTCCTCACATCCTACCATCCACACACATAACTGAGTGTTAAGGGCCTTGCTCAAGGGCCCACCACTGGCAGCTTGGTGGTGGTGGGATTTGAACCTGCGGTCCAGAGGTCAACACATTAACCACTGTGCTACTATCTCCCTGTCACAGACAATGCGCCTTTGCAATTGTATTTTAGATCATTATAACTACATACAGCTACAGTTTTTAATACTACATACAATATTCAATATTCATTCATCTTTGTGTTTAATGATCCCAGGGGGCAGATGACACTCTTCACAACAAACGACAACCTAGGAAATATACATCCGGTGGAGAAAATCCACCCGAAAGGTGTGTCTGAGAAAAATTGTTTGTTAGGCCATGAGTTATTGCAGGCTTTTGAATCTGTCAGCAATTTACACACCTTTATGTCAAAATGTGCCCAGAGTTACACATTAAAACATGAGTCTGCATGTCCGTGACTCAGATGGCAGCACTGGCTGCTACGCGGCGTCCTACCGCCCCTATTCTTTCCCAGGGCTGAGTCAGGTTAAAGGTGTGGAGCTTGGCATATCCTCTTGTATTTAAAAAAAAATGTAATCGCTTATTTTGGGTGTGTTGTGTGTGGAAGAAAAGAAAAACAGCCCGACTCTCAAAACTACTCAAAAATGTCCCTACAGAGCAAAAATGCTATTTTTTTCCCAACTCACACAGAAATATTTAATACGCAACCACTTCTAGGATAAAAAAAAATGCAATACTTTTAAATTAGTCACAGCAAGACTAAAAGACACTCTCAAGCTCTCAAAAGAGCCGGGAAAGTTTTCTGCAAGGAGCTGCAGAAATGAAAAAAATATATCATTTACACATTAAAGTCAGTTCGCTAAAATATGTCCCATTCGCTGGCAGAGAAGAGCAAAGGGGCGAGTGAGACTTCAGCCTTCAAATCTGTTACTGATTAGACGGGAGCGGGCTGATGTTTAAGGTTGCAAAAAAATAAATATACGTTTATTCATTTCAGTGTCTAGTTTATATTGAAAATCAGTACATTGTTAGAATCCTGTGGAATATTTAATACAAATAAATGATTTCCTCTCATTTGTGCACAGCTATCAAAAATATTATTTATAAAAAGAACTAATTGTAACGCACTGCAAGTAATATTCGTGATCTTCATGAAACAGTGGTGAAGGCCAGTGATATGGAAATGATCATGGCCCAGGTATAAATGCAAGTTATTTTTCAATGGTAATGATCATTTCTCTTAAACCACAGCAATTTCCAGTGATTTCAAACTCCTTCATGAAAAGTCATGAAACATTTTTCTAACACTTTCTTTGACTCTTCATTTAATCTTGAAACAACCAGAAAACCCTGTTACAAACACACAAGGCTACAGAAAGCTCCGTTAAAAGTTTTACCTCATTTTCTATTTTTTATTCACAAAAATCTATTTGAAAGTTCAACATCCGTGCGGTAAACAATATTTCTTAAGTATTTATTATAGTACAGTATTGACATTTGTGACTTTTTTCCTTATGGTGTTTCTTGTTGGTCCAAATGATTGTTGCATTATCAAATACTATAAACATACTCTTATTTCCATTTGCATTGTCTGCTTTTTCCTTTTAGTTTTTTTACATGACTATTCTTAATCTGGATATGGAAGACTGGGTTTTTTGACCCCAGCAGTGACTTAAAAATCCCAGTATCACTTCTCTGTCCATTGTCCTCACATCATACACACAGTGTACCCAAATAATATTTAGTCACATTAGTATGTGTACCATTTTAGATGGCAGCAGTCAAAAACTGTACCTGTTTTACACCATGTTTGAATTTTGTAGAGAATAACAAAACTCTCTTTATACATTTTAAATATTTTACAAATTGATGGAAATATAAGAATTCACCGTCAGTATAACAGATAACGGTAACTTTCAATATCTAATTTTATTTGTATTTGTAGCATTACCATTGTTACCAAGGGTGATAAACCACACTCATAAATTCAAATACCAGAATTTCCTAAACTGCAATTATGGAGCCCTTGAGCAAGACACTGACCCTTGTTGGGCCCTTGAGCAAGGCCCTTAACCCTGAGCTAGTTGTATGTGTGTATGATATATATATATATATATTAATATATATATATATATATATATATATATATATATATATATATATACACACCACACACACACACACACACACACACACACACACACACACACACCACACACACACACACACACATATATATAAAGACAAACATACATACTCTATCTATTTGCTTGAGTTGTCAAGGCTCTGGGTTACTGATCAGAAGGCAGAAGGTCAGGGGGTTCATGTTTGGCATCGCTAAGGGGATAGTTTATAGTCTATAGTCTATATATATATATATATATATATATATATATATATATATATATATATATATATATATCCATATATATACATACCTGTATATATATATATATATATATACATATAGTGTCCTGGATATTTGAAGTCTCTTGTATGTCTAAGTGAAAGATTTGACATGATGTACTTACAGGAGGTCAAGCAGAAAGTGGAAATGAACGTCATACTCGTCTTTCCACATGGCGTTTCAGCGCAGATCCCAGATCAGATCCCACACTAAAACAGCCATGGTGTCCTGCGCGCGCTAAATGCGTGAGGTCTCTCCGGCGAACAAATCAGTGTCTTCCCCAAAAACCAGAGGAATTCAATCGGAGCTCAGATCGTTTCCACAATCAGAGGAAGTCCAAATATACAGGAACATATCACACACACACACACACACACACACACCCGCACACACACCCGCACACACACACACACACACCCGCACGTGCCGCGGGTTTTATCCGAACAAACGTCGAGCACAGAAAGTTTTGAGCGCGATGTGAAGTTGATGATGATTCCGCTCCACAAACCCAAACCCTGCCTTCATACAGTCACTGATACTCCACCGTGTTGCCAGATCGGTCACAAACATCCCTGTATGTTGCGAGCAACAGGAAGTTTCTCAAAATGCCTCACTATAATAATAATAATAATAATAATAATAATAATAATAATTATTATTATTATTATTATTATTATTATTATTATTATTATTATTATTATTATTATAGGTAATAGTAATACCATTGGCAAAACCCAACAATAACAACATAAACAATAATAATAATGAGTATTATTATTATTATTATTATTATTATTATTATTATTATTATTATTAATGAGTATTATGGGTATTATTATATTATACAATAATAATAAGTGTTATAATGATGATTATTGTAGTTATTCTGTTATTACAATATGCTTAAACAAACAAACAAACAAATAAATAAATAAAGTGAAACAAAATAAATAAAATGCTAGTAATAATTGAACAGACAGAATAGATAGCTTTTTCATACATTTTAGCATTTATTAACGAGATCTTATGAGAAATGATAAAATAAGTTCTTTCTGATTATTATAAACACAGAGAGGTCTCCAAAGAGCACAAGTTTTGTGGATGATGGAAATGACTTTTGATACTGAGGATTCCCCTCTAGGGTTGTATTGGAGTGATGTTGAATGACAGACATCTAACCCATGCAAAAAATGCATAAAAAAATAGGCTGATTTAAGGAACTATTAGAATATATGTTCAATTCAAATCCAAAATAGAAGATGAAATGTACCCAATCTGGCAGCCCTATAGAGAGGAAGGTGGTGGATGGCTTGCGGGCATTTACTGAATGGTTTAAAATGCTGTCTTATTTCCTCTGTTTGAGTGCAGATCGGGTGACAAGCCGGGGAGCACCAAGGTCAGCTAGGCAGTGTCTTTTATAGTTACGACAATGAGACTTTACTGTATGCACTTTTTTTCTGCAGATAAAATCACTCACAGAAAGCTGCAACATACCCAGGCCATGACTCTGCACATGACTATTCAATGTCTCAGTTTCCCTTAAGCTGTGTTCCTTATAAATAAATAAATAAATAAAACAACAACAACACTATTTAGCAGTGATTTATCTGGCAAAAAATGACACACAAATAACCTCTAAGGCATCGACTTACATCAACACACGCATGACACATGATGATGTGACTGACAACAAACTGATGCCTGTCAGAATTTGGCATATCACAACATGTTCTCTTTTTTTTTACCGCTTGGCTTGGGTGTGTGTATCATCACTGAGTGGGTGTGTCTGGAAAGATATGCAGCAGCAAAGCAAAATGTGTCTGTCCGTTTTAAAACATTTGCAGAACTGACAGTTCTTGTTTTGATATTATAAGGGGAAAAAATCCATGACAGGAAAAAAAAGTCAATGTTACGAAGCAGCAGTCAAAATGAGTTAGACGCTGCCACTTATGCCTCAGCAGTTCAGAATATAAATCCTGAATATCATTTACTTCTCCTTGACGACAGAGTAAGAGCAACAATCCTCAGGGGGGGAAACAAAATATGATGATGATCACTCGTGTCAAAAGTATTCACATTCATTACGCAGGTAAAAGTATAGACAGCTAAAAAATACTTCTGTACAGAATCAACACTCAAGTAAAAGTGTAAAAGTACTGGTTTCAAAATGACTTCAATTATAGCCTTCAAATAATAAAATAAAACTTCAATTATAAACATGCAAATAATAAAAAAGCCATTAAGGACAAAAGCTTAGGGTGCACAAATCCAAATCACTCATTTATTCAAATGTCTCTTTACCGAATTCCCTACTGTAACTTTATTTGTGGAGGACGAAGAGAAAGCATGTGTTTAATAAATGAACCTGTAGTGGAGAAATAATCACTTTGAAGAAATAGTCTTTTTTGAGTTACGACCCCAACAGTGTTTATGTCCTTATGACGTGATTGGTGTCATCCAACCACAATCACATTCACTCTATCCGAATGACAAGCCGAAATGAAACAGGAGTAATGAAGGCTATTTTTACCATGTAAGGAGTAGAAGTAAAAAGTCGGCTGAAAAACAATTACTCCAGTAAAGTATAGATACCCAAAATGTGGGTTTATACTTTGTTACTTGACACCTCTGATAATGATATTAGTATTAATATTCAGACGTCCTCATCCAGAGCGACTTACAACTGAGCAGTTGAGGGTTAAGGGCCTTGCTCAAGGGCCCACTAGTGATAGCTTGGGGGTTTAAATCTGAAACATACTGGTCCAGAAGCCAGTGCCTTAACCACTGAGCTACCACCTCCCTATGACAACGATGATGATGATGAAGATGATGATGATAGTGGTGGTTGTTGTGAAGGACATCTCACTGCTCATATATCGCCCATAGGCGTTCAATTACACGACTATCCGAAGTTATTTTTATGACCGCTCATATTATTTTTATTTTCCCACTGTTTAGAGTTACATTTAATTTCACAAAGCCTGTAAAACTGTAAACCAGGCTCTCTCTTTTTTTTCTTTCTCTTTAGAATTAGACAACAAAAATGACAGTACATGCACAGTAAACATACACTAACTATAGATAAACTACAGTCATAACTAATATACCAGTATCTTCATCATCAACTATTCATTTTAATTCTGTATAAGTTAGAATTTCTAGACTCTGGTAGAAAAGAAAAACTCTCATTATTCATAGAGCCAGAGAGAATGTGATGAGCTCCCCCTGCTGAGTCTCTCTTTCTCCTGATCTCCCTCTTTGGCAGTTTTGATCTCCCACTGTTAAGCTGCTCTAGGGGGGGGGGGAAATCTGCATTCGGAAAAGAGCTATCAAGAAAAAATTCTCTTCTAGTCACACTCATGCTTTCAGAGCAATAATCCACACTTTCAATACCGCCATATTCTTTCGCCATATACTCATCATCATCATCAACATCATCATCATCTTCTTGTCGTCATCGTCAGCAGTTACCCGCATAAATACTTTCTTTCCTCATCAGCATCAGACATGTCAACCTTTTAATTACCGGCCTTAAGAAAAGCAAAGCTGTCCTGTGAAACCGCAACAGTTCCAATGTTTTCAGTGGCTTTCATCACCCTCCAAAATAAAACATGCAGTGTGAGATGCCTGGGTCTTGAGCGCTGTTTCACTCTGCAGTGCTGTAATGATGCGTCTGACACAGACGGAATGGCGCTATTATTAGCTTGAGCCAAAAACTCAGCACACAGACTGTGAAGCCCTGGAAGACCGAGGGGGATTTAACAACATGGTACAAAGACAGTGACAGCAATCCATCTTTGCACATATAAATACATGCAAATACTGTATGTAATTCGGTTCATCATATACATCACGCTTATAATTCACCCTGGAGAAATTCGACAATCCTCTGCTGGAGGATCTGATTCCTCCTCGGAATCGGATTCTTAATGGCTCTCGCTTTTACATGGTTTAGATTAGACATCAGATGTGATGCTGAATAAAGTCTGGGGGTAATGCTGTATAAGTACTGGGATATATATATATATATATATATATATATATATATATATATATATATATATATAGAGAGAGAGAGAGAGAGAGAGAGAGAGAGAGAGAGAGAGTTCTCTGACCTAAAAGAAACATCTTATGTATTTAACTGTGATAAACACTTATTTAGCAAAAATAAACATTTTATAAACCGGCAATACATTGGTTACAATGAGCCATGGGCCATTCATAAACGATTCGGTCTTTTTGAACGAGTCTTTAACATGACTCAGAAGAACAAGTAGTCTCAGAGAGTGATTCGTTCATTTGCTACATCGCTCATGCGCAAAGCTTTGCAAAACCGCAAGTTAGTGCATCTGAGTCGTGCCTTCTTTTGTCACGTGACTCCCATAGACAATATATGCAGTGCACTATAGACACTATGGGAGTCACGTGACAAAACAACGAACGACTCATTAGAAGACTCATGAGCAGAACCGTTCAAGTCTGTTTCCTGTGTAATGAACTGCATAGCGTCTACAGGAGTCAAGTGACAAAAGAACGGACGATTTTGACCAGAAGATATGAGAGGTGAGCTGCTTATTCTGTTTATCATAATATGTTCTTAGCTGCATTGTAATATTTAAATTACTGGAACTACAGCCATAATGTGTGTATGATCCAGATTTCCTGTTACTAACATCAAATAATGTCTAGTGTGCTTTTATTAAGGTTGGTTGTGCTTAGAATTAACCAATCACATTTAATGCATATTCAAGTGTAATTACTATGCACCAATCAGAATAGATTTGTGGATTATGTAGTTTTGTATGTTATACAGCTTGCAAAGCATGGACAGGATCTCGCTGCTGAAAGATCAGGAAAGGAGGACCAAGATTTTCCAAAATATAACAAGTACCGTGGAACACTAAGAGGGCCATCAGCAAAAACAAGACCAACCACAGTGACATTGCAAGAAGCGACAAAAAGAAAAGACAAAAACATAAAAAAAAAACATGAAAATAACAGTAGGAATTCCAATCAAGCAATTGCGACTCTCTGAGTATGCCAGCAATCTCGACATTGTAGGGAAGGGTAGACAGAAGACCTGCCTTAAAAAAGTACATCTAAGCCCATCTAAAGCTAAACCATGGGTCTGCTGAGACCAAGTTACAATTGTTGGCAATAAATACTGAAAGACACAGAAACAAGATACAGTCACCCAAATTACACCGTTACCCACCATTGCAGTCGCATTATGATATGGAGCAGCTTCATTTCAGCTGGAATTATAACAAGTATTAATCTGTTGTATAAAGACTTCGGCCCTCACAAAAACCAAACGTAGAAATATTAGTTCCCGGCCTGATCCAAGTCAATAAAGGAGCTTGGAATTGTGAGTCCAATCCGTTCGTATTTAAAAACCTGTGGAATGACTTGGAGATGGCCGTGCACGGGGGATCCTCTAACATTTTGAAAGCGCTGGTGCGTTTTTATAAGAAAGAGTAAAATAAATCAAGTCGGAAGACTTTCAGAGCAAAAACGCCTAAGTGCTATGTGGTAAGCGAAAAGCGATATTCTTTTACAAGTGTTTTTTTTAGGATGTTCCTTAAATCATTTCCCTTTTATTTAAAGTGTTAGAAGATCTGACACTGGTTTTAACTTGCAAGGAATTGGAGTTGATTGTGATTCATGAATGTGCCTGACTTTGTATATGCATATCTGTCTCAGGATATAAGGAAAGACTGTGTGTGTGTGTGTGTGTGAAGGATTCTTATGCGTGGCACTAAAGAAACCTCCAAGAGAATTAGAATTATAGACAGACAACAGTTGTCAAAAGCACAGAAGAGATAGATAAAGCAGCAGAAAAATCTATAGAAAAGATGGAAGGCGAAGGACAGGCAAAAAAATTGAAATGAGAGAGAGGAAAGAGACGTGTGCTTGGAATGTCGTTATATTAAACAGGAAAAGCCACAAAAAAAACCTGGCTGAAGTTTTATTCAGATGTCGAATGTAAACTCAGGGGTCTATTTCAATTCAAGGGTAATGAAGTGAACTGAGAGCTTTTCAAGCCTTTCAAAATGAACTTACTGATCCCTAGGCAATAGGAGGGAGTGCATTTGTGTGGATTATGCCCTTAATCAGTAATAACCGCTATCAATATATAGTGCACACCCCTCTGTACACCTTTGTCAAATCCATCGCTAACATTTTTAGCAATGCGGCTAATTAACATTAATGCTATAAAGCTAAGGCGAACAGATATCTTGTAGTTTTGTAAGATATAAAGGCAACAGGTTTTAAATAAATAAATAAATAAATAATGATTTTAAGCTTGGACACACCTAGGCTTTTTATGTCTGTTTATGTGTGACAAACTAGGTAAAGGGCAAAAACAAACAAGGCATTAGTCAGTGAATAAGTGAATTTACAGACGTTTTGTAAGACAGTGAAGACGAGAGAAGATGTTAGCAGGCTACCTCACTCCCACAGTCCGACATGGAGTCAAAGCTTAATGGTTTATGGTTATTTTAGAGCTGGGAAGGTTTGAGACTTATACCAGATGAAGTAAATTCTGAGCCAACATAGCTACCATTCTATACGTCCATACCATGCAATTTCATGTGTACTGCAGCTAACTGGAACGGACTGTACCATACAAAAAGATAATACAATCATTCAACTTGAAATAGCGCCACACTTAAATCTTGTATCTTGACTTGCTCTGGGATGAAGTGGATCGCAAGGTCAGAAAGAAATATCCAACTAGCACAGAACACCTTTGGCAAGATTTACAAGAGCCATATTTCAGCTGAAATGTTTGGAAAAACGAACTCACTGGATGCCAGGAGTATATAAAGCTATTATTCATGCTAAGGGAGTATTTTTTCAATGAAAATAAAGTTTAACATCTGTACGTTTATATATTTGTTTAGTCAAAGTAAGTCTTAATACCAATAAAGAACAAACTACTTTTTTTTTTTCTCCTAACGCTAACGCAACCCAAACCCTAAGCTTGGACAGACTGAGCAATTGGAGATTAAGGGCCTTGCTCAAGGGCCCACTAGTGGCAGCTCGGCAAGGGACTCGAACGTGTGATGTTTCGGTGCACAGCTCAACACCTTAAACACTGTGCTACCACCATGGGATTAGATAGATAGATAGATAGATAGATAGATAGATAGATAGTAGATAGATAGATAGATAGATAGATAGATAGATAGATAGATAGATAGATAGATAGATAGATAGATAGATAGATAGATAGATAGATAGATAGATAGATAGATAGATAGATAGATAGATAGATAGACAGACAGACAGACAGACAGACAGACAGACAGACAGACAGTTCGGTTCCAGATATTTCACTGTCAAAAATACCTGCTATCTGTCTTTCTGCAAGGACATTTAGACCCTATAACGATATGACAACACACACACACACACACCACACACACACACACACACACACACACACACACACACCCTAACACTGAACAAGATAAGAAGATTGCTAGATACACCATCTGTGATCATAAACTTTGATTTAAGGAACAGAAAGACTAGCAAATGTACAGCTATCTTAGAATTCTTACACAAATTCTCTCTGAAGTAATCAGAGAAAAAAAAAATCACTGAAATATACATCAAGCTGCAGTATGCAGAATCAGAATCTGCACATCGGGCTACAGTGTGGGTTTAATACAGCAATGCATATAAATCACATTTTGATATTTTTAGAATATTTCAGAATGGAATTTATATCAATCAATATTCCTCAGAAAGTTGTACAGATTGTCATTAACTATTACCTAATAATAGTGTTTATAAGTAAGGGTGGTTATTATTTGATTACTTATTATTTACTTACTTAGTTACTTATTATTGCTTATTATTTAGTAAATAGTATTTAGTATATTTAGTAAATAATTTAGTAAAAAAGCTATAAAATAAAAATGACAACAAATAAGACAATACCCATGAATACCATGAATAACTATAATTTACCTTTTATAAATCTCTTGTAATCTTGAAACTGATGTAAAAAAAAAAAAAACCCTGGTGTACTAGTCAAATGACTTACATGGCCAAAATAAATACAGATTAAGGCTTTTACACGCAGGAATGCAAGGAGCTGTAGTCCCAAGATGACCAGCAGCTCTTCAAGTTTTTATTATTTATTTAAAGATCAATGGAATCATGTGTTACAGACAAGCAGGCATCAAAATAATCACAGTACAATTTGCACTATTGCAAAAAGAGCTGTTGATTATCAGCTCATGTTTTCGATGTAGAACGTCGAGATAATAATGCTAAGCTAGCTCAAAAAGCAATCTAAAGTATACTGTCTTTTCCATATGTCCATCTCATATTAAACAGATACCACATTAAGAAAGCGTTAGCCTCCTGCGTTAGCCCCCTGTGTTAGCCACCCTACAGTTTTCAAATGTAGTAATATCAAGATAATAATGATAGCTAGCTCAAAATGCATTCTAAATTATGTTGTCTTTTATATATGTCCATCTCAAATAAGCAGATACTACACAAAGAAAGTGTTAGCCCCCTGTGTTAAGCAGCCCCACTAAATTTTTCAATGTAGAATATTGAGATAATAATGATAGCTAGCTCCAAAAAAGCATTCTAATTTATACTGTCTTTTATATATGTTCATCTCAGAGTAAACAGATACCACATTAAGAAAGTGGTAGCCCCCTGTGTTAATCAGCCCCACTATATTTTTCAGTGTAGAACAGTGTCAAACTCCATTCCTGGAGAGCCGCAGCCCTGCATTGTTTTGTTCCAACCCTGCTCCAACATACATACTATATAGTTTTCAAATAAGCCTTAATGACTGGGATTGGTTGGATCAGGTGTTTTTAATTATGGGTAAGTTTAGTTAAGCCTTGATTTGGAGTCAATTAGAACAACAACAACAAAAAAAAAGCTAGTAAAAATATTACCTTTTTATTTTCCCACAACATCATATTTATTAGCAGATGATGAAGGAACGTAGGAGAAATTCTTAGCACAATTTGAGGAAGCTCTCAAATATTAATGGTTTAGAGCAGGGATTTCAAACTAAGTTCCAGAAGGGCAGAGGACCTGCAGAGTTTATCTTCAAACATAATTTTTTTTTTTAATTATCCATTAAGTCATTAAGGTTTATATGAAAACTACATGGTATGTATACATGGTACATTGGAACAAAACACTGCAGGGCTGCGGCCTTCCAGGAACTGAGTTTGACACCCCTGGTGTAGAACATGGAGATAATAATGCTAGCTAGCACAAAAAGCAATCTAAAGTATACTGTCTTTTCCATATGTCCATCTCAGATTAAACAGATACCACATTAGGAAAGCATTAGCCTCCTGTGTTAGCCCCCTGTGTTAGCCACCCTACAGTTTTCAAATGTAGAATATCAAGATAAGAAAGTGTTAGCCTCCAGTGTTAGCCCCCTATATTAGCCCCCCTACATTTCTCAATGTAGAACATGGAGATAATAATGCTAGCTAGTTCAAAAAGGCATTCTAAAGTATATTGTCTTTTCCATATGTCCATCTCCGATTAAACAGATACCACATTAAGAAAGTGTTAGCCCCCTGCAGTCGGCGAAAAGTGATGTATATGAACCCGACTAGAGTAATGAAGCAATGAAGGTTAATGCGCTGATGAGACTCGCAGCAGTTCGGGCCGAACAATATGAGTGAAATTTAGTGCAGGACACCCGCCATGCGAGAGGAAAGCCAAAGGCGATGATGTCACTTTTTCAAAAACAATGCCTCATTCAGCCTGCACTTAGGGGACAGGAAGCTGCTAGTCGTTTAAAAAGAGGGGGGGGGGGGATAAACAGAAACATCTGCTGCTTAGCATTCCAGACGGACGATGGGAGAGAAGGAAAAAGAAGGGGCATAGAGAAAGAGAGGGATACAGAGGAAAGATAGAAGGGAGTCCCCTTGAGAAACCAAGAGACATGTGCTTGACAAGAAAATCTTTTCGAGAACCATATCTACTGCAGCACAGGGTCCTGGGTTTTGTATCTCTCTCTCTCTCTCTCTCTCCCTCTTTTGCAGTCGAAATTCTTTCCACTCCTTCTTTCTGGCTCCTAGACAAACTCAGGCAGAGCAAAGCAAACTGAAACCTCCATTCCAAACTCAGCAGATCCAGAGCAGCAGGAGAGAACATTAAGTCCACTAATGTTGGAGTACAATATGTATTCGAGTGACGTTGGATTTTCTGAAGTGGAAACATCTACCATATGTTCTATCCATTCTGGGAAAGGAATTGTTGTACAAAGCTCTGTGGAAGGTTGTATGGATACATCTGTATACATAGCTTAATCAAAGCCAGCTAATTTACCACTTTGGTCAGTGAATGAAATGGCCATGGTCTGTAACTGGACTCTGAATGCCATCTACTGGCCAGAGTTAACAGTTAACAGTTATGGGGGCACCCTTTTATTACTTATTCATGTTTAGATTTGTTGTTTTTGTTGTTCTGTTAATGTTAGGTGAGAGTAAAGGAAATCACTGTAACCAAAAACGTATCATCCAGTTAATCCTTTTGGGTGAATGGCAGTGGAGTTGTAAAAGCACAAGTGCACACTGTACAGATGGTGTATTGCTTTAGTCATCCTTTTCCAACTTTCCAAGAAAGTATTACTGGCTCTTCTTCCTGACTGAACGAATTGCATCACTCTTTCATCCGTCTATCAAACAGCAACCAATTGCAAGCATCTGTAAACTCACGTATGGAAAGCCACTGAGCG
Organism: Kryptopterus vitreolus; assembly: GCA_030449085.1. Taxonomy (NCBI): domain Eukaryota; kingdom Metazoa; phylum Chordata; class Actinopteri; order Siluriformes; family Siluridae; genus Kryptopterus; species Kryptopterus vitreolus. Next base: position 6,939,926 of record JACRUU010000025.1, on the reverse strand, counting down.
CTGGTGTCAAAAATATTCACATTCATTACTCTGGTAGAGGTAAAGATACTATGATTTAAAAAGACTTCTGCAGAAGAATCAAGTAAAAGTATAAAAGTACTGGTTTCAAAAGCAGAAAAGTAAAAGTAATTTAAGGAATAAAATGCCTTTAAGGACAAAAGTTGAGGCCGCGCCAGTCGCTAATTTATTCAAACGTCTCTCTACCAAACTACATACTGTAGCTTCATTTGCGGGGGACGACGAGAAAGCAGGCGTTTGTATTGTGGAGAAATAATCACTTTTATGTCCTTCCTGGAGTGGGACGTGATTTGTGTCGTGTGCAGATGTGGTGGGCAAAACCAACAAACGAACAAACCAAAAAGGTACATGTTTATATCTCATCTGACTACAATCACATTCACTCTATCCGGATGGAGCCGTTTATCTGGATAAGTTTTTATTGTTGTTGTTTTTCAAGGATGACAAGCCGGAATGAAAACGTGCCCAAATGAAGTAGGAGAAATGAGGCTATTTTTAAAATGTAAAGCGTAGAGGGAAGGGTGTAGCTCAGTGGTCTATGGCTGATTAGGCTGATTATACTGATTAGAAGGTATGGGTTTCGAGCCCTGGTATTTACACGCTGCCACCATTGGGTGCTTGCGCAATGCCCTTAACCCGCTGTGTTCCAGGGGGGTGCTTGCGTCAATGCCCTTAACCCGCTAACCCTCTGTGTTCCAGGGGTGTTGTACCATGGCTGATCCTGCACTCTGACCCCAGCTTCCAAATAAGTTGGGAAAAATCATTTCACTGTGCTGTAATGTGTATGTGACAAATAAAGCTATTCTATTATATTTCTATACAGTACAGATAATTGGGTGAAAATGTAAGGAGAAGGGGAACGTTGGTTTAGTGGTTAGCACGTTCGCCTCACATCTCCAGGGTCCGGGTTCGATTCCCGTCTCGGCCATGCGTGTGAGATTGCATGTTCTCCCCGTGCCTCAGGGTGTTTCTCCTTGTTTTTTTCTCCGGATTCTCCGGTTTCCCACCGGTCCAAAAACATGCACAGTAGGTTGATTGGCACCTTGGAAAATTGTCCCTAGTGTGTGAATGTGTGTGTGAATGTGTGTGTGTGTGCCCTGCGATGGGTTGGCATTCCATCCAGGGTGTATCCTGCCTTTAATGCCCATAGACGCCTGAGATAGGCACAGACTCCCCTGTGACCCGAGGGAAGATCGGATAATAGCGGTTTAGAAGATGAATGAATGAATGAATGAATGTAAGAAGTAGAAGTAAAAAGTCGGCTGAACAAAATGAAAAATAATTACTCCGGTAAAGTATAGATACACAAAATTATTTTTACTTCATTACTTGACATCTCTACTTAACCAGTTCTTGCGCTCCTCCAAGCACATCAATATTAACTACTCGCCCTTCTGTTCATCTTCTCTGTCCCTATGGAAGGGGAAGTGTGATTTCATTCTGGAGCTTATGTTTGAACTTGTTACAAGCATCAAACCATTATCTGCAATAGTAACGAAACAGGACAGTGTGCTTGCTAGGCCCACAATGTATGAAGCCTTAACGATTAATTCATGTGAACCAGGAAGGTGTTCTACCACTCTATGTATCACTGATTTGCCTGACAATGATATAACAAAAGAAAAAATGCGGATACTTTTATTAAAGGAGATCAAATTGAATACAAAATTCATTAGCATCATTTAACACCAACTCTTTTTTCGCCCTCCACCATCCATTAATCTCTTTAATGATACTATTTAATAGAAAGTTCCATCATATTTACAGGGATTTGTAAGAAAATGCTTCTGTGGTATTTAACTGTTCGGTTCGAGTTTTCTTGCTTAAAGAAAATGGACTCCCACCCCCCACCTGTTGTGTTAATAGGAATATTGAATAGATCTTTACTCTATTTACTAATAAATATACATTTGTGCAATAGTAGTGTGAATACCATTGGAGTAGTATAATATGGTCCCCATTATCATGTTACACCTTACTGAAAGAAAATGATAAAAGAGTGGAGAATGTTTCTCGCTCATTATAATTGCAAATGTGTGCCTCCCTAGCATCCACCGTCTTGAAGGGCCACAGGAAGTGATGCGCTTGGCCTTTACCTGCTGTCAGCATCGTGACTAGTGGCATTATAAGTGGACATTAAATTAGCTTCCTGTTTTAATAATGCACACACACACACACACACACACACACACACACACACACACACACACACACACACACACACACAGAAAAACTTACCTGACTGAGCTGGGTAGGATTGCAGTCTTTTGTATGTTCCCTGCCAGATCATTGTGGAATCCATTGGGAATGCTCCACTGCGCTGGCTGGCTCAGCACATTTTCCGACCGGCTACCTGGAATGAAGGTGTGAAGAGGACTGTCCGGTCCGGCTTCATCCCCATCCCCCTCTTGTGTCTCGGCGCTCTCCTCCACAGTCTCCAGCTCCAGTTCCTGGGGCTCGGGCCCAGCCAGTGCCCTCTGCTGGATGAGTGGCGTGAGCGGTGCCTCGAAGCTCACGCAGCTGTCCGTCTCGTCCGTGAGAGACAGCACGTCCAGCGAGTCCAGGCTGCTGTAGCAGGTCCCGCCCCTCAGCAGCTCCGACTCCACGATGCGCTCGAACGTGGAGCTGAAGCCGTCCTGGCTCTCCTTAGTCCTGTCACGCTCGTCCTCGCCATCCGCCTCCTCCTCCTCCTCCTCGTCCTCGACAGTCGTGGACTCGCCGACTTGCTCGACGATGCGCTCGAAAGCTGAGCTGAAGCTGTCCTGGTTCAACTGTCCTGGTTCATCTTCTCTCTCCACCTCTGCGTCTACCTCCTCCACTGAGAGCTCAAAAGTAGAACTGAACGTGTCCAGGTTCCTCTGCCTGGGCTCTTTATCATCACAGCCTTGCTCTTCCTCCTGTCCTTCGCTGTCCTCTCCGGTACCGTTCTGCAAACTGCATTCACACGCACAGTAAACATGCACATCAGCATATTCTAATCCACGACGTCCTGTGAAATTCCTTCTTGAAAATCCACTACGCTAGATGAAATTCGAGCTGCAAAGCATCTTATGCAAACGATGCAACGTCTGGCTGTCACACGGCAGCAGTGGCAAAGCAGGTTGGTGTGGATGTGTGTATATGTGTGTGTGTGTGGGTCCTATCTTTAGCAGTGCTACTGTCACACTCGTGCATCAAGAGCAGCAAAGTCCCAGCAGAGCAGAGCCTCATTCAGGACAGCTCCCCTGCCACTCAGCCCTGAAAAATCTTCTTCCGCCTTCTTCTCACACACGTGTTACGGCCCACCTCTGGCAACATCGCTCTGCTTTTAACCCAAACGTGTGTAATATCTCCCCAAAATATTGTTCCAAGCAAATGACTGTATCATTGATTACTTATGGTTTACACTGGTTTAATCAAGAAACTATATATAAATATACATTTGACATTTTTTGTTCCAGTTTGTCTTTCCTCTCAGAAAATCTACAGTTATGCACAGGCGTGTACAAATATAACACTATCCACAAGTACAGCAGTAAAATTTTAGTAAAAAAAAAATATAGCTGCTTTGGAGCCCAACATCCAAAGCCACACCCCTAAACATAGGCTAGACTAAACATAGGCTCTTAGCCTAGAACAGCTAAATACCAGAGGCCTAACTAAATAAAAAACGCATCTTGTCCTACTTAGTTGGTTCACAGTGGTTAGTGGTTCACATTATTTGGTTTGCTCTGCTTTACAGAGCAGATTTTTTTTTCTTCTCACTCCTTACCGTACCTGTAATGGCCAATTATGTATTTTATATGATTAACTACTCGTCAAAAACCACACTGGAGTAAAAGCTGTGTATAATAGGTCAGGATGTCCTGTTCTTTATATTATTTATATTTTCTATTCAGACTCTTTTTGTGTCTGTTTCCTCAGAAACAGTTAACAAGAAATTAACAATAAACAAGAAATTAACAATAAAAGTGATCTGATCTATCTATCTATCAATCTATCTATCTATCTATCTATCTATCTATCTATCTCTATCTATCTATCTATTTATATATATTATCTATCTATATATATACAGTATATATATATATATATATATATATATATATATATATATCTATATATCTCTCTCTCTCTCTCTCTCTCTCTCTATATATATATATATATATATATATATATATATATATATATATATATATAAACACATCATAAGTAGAACATATCTTTTAAAAAAATAAATATTTAATGTAAAACACACACGTACACATCTGTATTACCCAAATGCCAAATGTCTAACAAATGTGAAATATTCTATTTTTCCTTTTTTTAAAAATTTGTTTCATTGATTTCATTCATGCCGATTGTTCTATTTTATCAATATAATAAAACGTGTATTCGATTATATTGATTTATTCAAGTTTATTTTAATAAACAAATACATACATTTAATTTTATTTGAAAGTGTTGTATGATGTGGATGTTCGCAAATGTTAATAATAATAAACTTGCTAAAAAAAAAAAAAAAAAGACAAGCAATTTTACGTTTCGCATAAAAAGTGACTTTTAAAACCCAGGTTTGTGCACCGTGACACCACTAATATGTCTGTACAGTATATATATATTCAATGCAAATCTATAAATAATCATATTACTAACCTTATAGTGTGCTGTGGTTGTGCTGAGTCCACTAACTGAGGCAGGGGCTCATCACAGCCCTCGTGGTCACTAATGTCTCCATTGCTGCGTCCTGTCTCTCCGTGTTCTCCAGCATCGTCTTTGACCTGCTCTTCCTCTTTTCTCCTCCCATCTTCCTCGGCTCCATTAGACAGCGTATCCTTATTTCTCTCATCTGGCCTCGATTCCTCTGACAGTATCTCACTCTCTCCTGCATCCCTGCCCTCTGTAGGATCCCCTCGAGTTTCAGTCTCGTTTTCCACACTTACAGTCTCAAGGATGTCTGTATCCTGCTGCAGATCTGCCAGTGTGTTTGGAGGTGGGGTGTCTATGCGGAGGGGGTCATCCTGCCCCTCCTGGCTCATGGTGGCCTCTTTAGTCACGGTTAGCTGGCAGTCCAGGTATGAGTCAACGATTACAGCTGAAAGATGGGAGATATTATTTGAATATTACGTGACTGATGAATAATAAAGATAACATGGCTTGTTAAAAACAAAAAAGTAAAAAAGGCGAAAAAAGAAAGAAAAACTAATAGAAAATAATTCTGCACTTATTTGCTTGACAGAATACATCTGTTCTTCCTATTCATAGACTGGAAATGCTAGTTAAAAGTGACAATGTTTTGACAACCCCATATTTAAAAAGTCTTGGTTATAGAAGAGTGGGTAAAATATGTTGCATTTACACAAAGTAAATGTAAGCACTTATCATTTACATCGCACCTAGCACCTATATTATATACTGCATATATACTATTATATACTGCATACATGTTTAAAAGTAAATGACACGTTCGGTCTAATTCTTTTCAACAGATGACGCCTTTCAGCACTTTGTCTGCCAAATACAGTCACTGTGTCAGACAAGTAAGAGACTAAATTCGGCTGTGTGAACCCCACTATGCTCGTCTGGTAGACTCAGTTGACAGAATAGAATTACTAGTACTCTGTTATAAAGAGAGGGAAAGAGAAGGCTGTATAAACAACATTCATGTTGCTTTAGTATTTCTTTTCTTTTCTAGAACGAGAAGCTGAAAACGTTATTTCCTTGCCTTTCTTGCAGTTTGGGTAAGGAGGAAAGCTGCAGTGCTGACGCACATGCTGCAGTTTAAGAATATCTAAAGCCTAAGACCTAATTCGATCAAGCAGTCATAACCGCAGCTTCAGTTCAAACCAGGCCCTTTGTGGAAACTTCCAGTGCGTTAACCAAGAACTGAAATCGAATCTCCAATTTTTAGGGGTACCTTTCTGTTGGCACAAACGCGGCGTGATTGAAGTTTTATGACGAGTAGATGAAATCACGCGCGCGATGCAAAAGCGGCGCGTTTGTCTAAGCTGGCAGTTTGTCTCTGCTGTATTGTAACTTCCACCCTTTTTTTGGATTTCATAGTAAAGATTACAGGATCTCGTTTATGGGTTCCTCTCAAGGGTTCCTATCCGGCGTTCTCATAAACATAAACAGACACACACACACATATTTAACCAGCAAACTCCAATATAATAACAAATGCACTTTTGGCATCAGAAGCACAAATGCATGCCCATACGCATGCACACACACACGCAGACTAATTTTCCGCAGCATGGAGGCCTGTTATTTAGAGCATTACTAAAGGTCCCAGTGCTAAGCCACTGGCAGATGTTCATGGAGTCAGGATCCAGCTTCCGTTTCAACACAAACCACAAAGCAGCCCTCAGATCAATGATACAAACTATCCATTACTCTGAGGGGGGGGGGACTGAATGATTATTCTGGTACAACATTTGAACAAGAAATGACAAGAAGAAAAGAATAAAAAAGTGAAAAAGTGGTGTGTTAAATAAGGGGAACAGTTTTGTAGGCTGTGTCGGGACCCTCTGGTGATCTTCTGGCATTACTCTCTATTCAGAGCATTGTGCATGTTGGACCTGCTGCACTGTACAGTATATGTATAGGCGTTTAGATTGAGTTCTTGTGCTGTCAGTATAGCAGGCTTTTCAGAATCTTGTGTGTGTGTGTGTGTGTGTGTGTGTGTGTGTGTATCATTGCTGGTATCTCGACAGTACAGACTGAGTACGAGTCAACCTACCGCCCACTACACTTGCTGTCTGTACTGTCGACATACAACACAACACACACACACACACACACACACACACACACACACACACACACACACACACACACACACACACACACACACACACACCTACACACACACCCACACAGACACACACACACACACAGGCTACTAACATAATAACCCAAGGTTCTGTACACAAACAATTCTACTGATTTACTACACCTCAACAGATTTGTCAAAAATCACTCTATTCACTGCCAGTATATAAGATTAATAAGGCTGTTAATCCACTTTTATTTCCTCATTATGATCACCTTGTACTGAAAAGAAGACTCAATAAATTGCTATAGAGACTGCACATCTGAAGATTCATGACTGTTTTTTTCCCTATCAGATCCAGATGTGATCATTTGCTTTTTTTAAGTACATCTGCTTCAAGATTATACATGTTATATGTGTTGAGCTAGAGTTTCTACCAGCTAAAATCTCTTTTGAACTCTCTGGGCAAAAAGGTGCTGATTGGATGTTTTTTGTTTGCTCCGTGCTAATGCCATGTGATCTGCGGATTGGCATGATAGAGCAGGTCCATTGCCATTCTTATAACAATACTGATAAAATGTATACTTTAGTTGGGTATTAGTAGGGATCTAGAAAGTGATAGGAGGAATGACAGGTTCATGAAACTTTAAATATCTCATGACTGCCTGAGCTTGTTGCGGTAGATAGGAGTCCCAAACGGACACTTGTTTTGCAACGGCCGGATGGAAAAATGCCATAGGACGCATATTTTCGACATTTCTCCTGGCCTCCTCACTCTCTTCTGCCTTAATACTGCACACTAAGCTTTTCTTGGGACTCCCTATTGATTGCATTGAAGCAAGGTGCCATTTCCTTCCGGATGCAGAATTATACTGTCTAATAACACATTATGACATAGACAAAGTACAGTCCCAGAGCAGGGTCTGATTATCAAAGCATCATGGACCAAAAAGATTGACCACAAAGCATGTCTTTTCTATCATTAAGAATATTTGTAAAAAAAAAAAAACATGTAAATAGATGGGCTATGTCTATGTAGAGACTATGTAAGTTAATTTGTAGTTAAGAAGGGTGAATCCAGATCAACATATACTGCAAATAATAAAAGACAATCTGATATAATTTGATAAACTTGACTTCAATACCATGAGTGACAGTGGGGTGACTTTCCCAAACCCCCGACATTCACTCATCCTTCTGTATGTCATCATCAAGGACAAAGGAATAATCTACAGTATACCATACATAGAAATCAGTCATCAGTAAGGATCTAATACAGTCTATCAAATTCCACAACACATTTTCAGGTTACAACAAGGATAGCAAAAGGCCCTTTTATTAAATGCCTCTGTTTCATTTTTTCTGCGTCTCTGGACAGTGTATACCAATAGATATGGGCTGAGATATGGGATGCTCACATGTCCGGATGCACACCTCACCCTCCCTCTCCGTCTTTTCTGTATGTAGTGCGTGTAATCTCGAGTCTCATAGTCAGTCGTGACCC
>JACRUU010000025.1:6774150-6929150 GCA_030449085.1 Kryptopterus vitreolus | reverse complement strand
CAGATTCTGAATGCAGCCATGTCAATTGCAATCACCTATTTATTAAACATCCTTTTTCTCACTATCTTTGTTTACTATCCCATGGGAGAAGGATAGGGGGTAGGGAACACCGAGGATAACCCTGGTTTACTGTCTGATGGACGTTGGATATTGGCTGTGTTGGAGAGAGGAGGAATTTCAGAATGGATGATAAGAGGGGGAGGATGGAGAGGAGAGGTGTGATTGGGGGTAGGTTGGCTTTCTGACGGACTGGATGATATCAGGGTAGAGAAAATATAATCATGCAATACAAATACAAGCTCGTTATAGTGGAACAAAGAAGTCCAGGGAAGATTAGGAAGTGTGGAGCCATCTTTACAACTGATAAATAGATGGATTAATGAATTGATTGAATAGTAGATGCGAGCATGATGAATGCATGTGCACTTAACCAAGCTTAGAGATATATTGGAAAAGCAGATGGATGGGTGCATGTGTTGGTGATGAATGGACATTGGGTGGAGTTGTATAAACAATTGATTGATGGATGGGAGGGCTGAGAAGTAGAAGATATATCTGAGATAAGAGTGGAAGGCATTAGGGCATAATGGAGGCCTGAGAGAATGAAAACACTCGGACATGAGCTAAATGGACTTATAAACGGAACAGCAAAAATGCAGCATGATTGTTTATGTACATTTAGTCTATGAGAAAAATTAAGACAGTGTCTCAATAATAACTTTATCAGTATCCCAAATGTAATACAATTTGTTTTAAAGATTTTTGTTACATCATTCCCTGAACAGAGAAATGAACAGAAAATAGCAAATTAAACACATTTAGTGTACAAGTATATGGCCAAATAAATGCTTTACATACTGTACATTACTGTATAAGGCAAAATCATTGAACACATTGAACACAGGTCATATATAAGAACATCACAAGAACACCAAAATATTTACATTTTCTTGAGGATTTGGTGATATTCTGCAGCAAATCTATCTTTTCCTTTAACTTCTACAACCTCTCCCCTCTGTATAAGTAGTTGGAAAATGTATGGATGGAAAATGTAAATCTCAAGTCCTCTGCAGTGAACTGGCATCATAATCAGTGTGTACTGCCAGAGTCCCAAAGTTCACTGGGTTCAAACAAGAATATCGTCGAAAAGAATAAAGCTGTTACTAAAGCTGGATAATAAAATACTGCCTAAATACATTTGTTGGAAACACTGATGAGCTCGTTGTATAAAAAAAAATACAAGTAATTTGATCAAACTGTTTGATTGCATCAGCAACTGCCCCTTGATATCCAATATAATTGAATTTATAGAAAGAAGCTTTATTTTAAAGTGCAGGAAAAACTTAATTCTTAGGAATTACAGTGAGTGAAAAAAGTTGGAAATAACGCTATCACAGTCGATGAGCCATTAGTGAGAAAAGGGAAATAATGATAGTGATGGGTTATCAGCTGTTATCCTAACGCCCGTGAATTATGGATGGTAAGGTTTCACTTTGCACCAGAATAAAGAATAGCAATACGATGCATCAATTTAAAAAAGGGGGTACATTATTTTACAAATATTTACATTGGTCAAAATGATTTATTTATATATAATTATTATAAATTAATAATTATATATTCATTCATATGTGTGAGTGTATTATATAATATATATATATATATATATATATATATATATATATATATATATATATATATATATATATATATATATATATATATATATATATATATATATATATGACCAACATTTTATATGTATGTAGCTGCATCTTCCTGGAGACAGAACAGGAAATATTATCTGGTTTTATTTCATCTATTTTGCAATACATAGGCCCGTTTGTGAAAGGCTTTAGAAGATAGAAGGCACCAAATTGAAAAAAAAAAAAAAAAAAAAAAAAAACGAGAATTACCTGTACCAGAGTGAATCACATAGAATCATCCTTTGCATCGTATTGTGTTGAATCGAATCAAAATCAGATCGTTATAGGGGTGAATAGTATTGAGCCACAATGGTAGCCTGTTCCTATGTATCTTTAATGTGTCGTATTGTTGGATATGCGTCGAGATGCGGGAGACGCACATCCTGGTGATGGAGACGTATGAGTGGATGTGGGTGAGACAGTGCTGCTTGCTGCATTCAAATTGCTTTTGGATTTAATGTGCAGAAACCCAGTGATGGGAATTGGTTCTGAGTGGGACAACTCCAGTAACAGCGATGATGAGAGCAGTACAGTTGCTCCATTATGCCCTGAGGGCAATATGGCAATAGAGAAAAAGAAAGCCAAGCAGGATTGGTGGGACCGGGTGAGCTCTGAGGTGGACTGCATTGGCTGGATGGATGAGATGTCTGGCTAGTATTCATGTTTACACAGGGAGGAGAGACAGGACAGGGTGCTGGATGATGGGGGAAGGGAGATACTGAGCACTCTTCACTCATAGCTCAGAAAGCTGTCACACACACTAACCTTTGACTGTTTACTGACAGGAGCATAATGTCTTCAGTGTGTGTGAAGGTTCTTACTGCTTTTGCCATGGCACACTAGCATCTTTCCAATTTATGAGTGTAGATCGCTCAGAAGGTCTAATGTAATCAGTCATATAGAAATTATAACCCTTGCTGGAATATTTACCATTTAGTAGGATTAATCTCACCAACGTCACATCGAAAGGTCAGGCAAGTTCACTAGCAATATAGGACTGAATATAGACAAAGGCTTCTTAACATTCAGAGAGGCTGCTTGCATCACCACATAAATGGCCCAGTCAGATAAGTCCCTTAACCTTCAACTGCTCAGGTGTAAGTCGCTCTGGTGTCGCTCTGGCTAAGGGTGTCTGCCAAGTGTCATATAAAAAATTGCCATTTAAATTTCCATTTTTTTTTTTAAAAAATGTATTTGTATAATAGAGCTTTATGTGTTTTCCCTCTCACTTAGAACCATTGACTACTTGTGCACTCACTGTCGATGCACACATAACCATTTCTGTGCACTCTACATGCATGTGTGTAGTATGTGGTTTTTGTGTGTGTGTGTGTGTGTGTGTGTGTGTGTGTGTGTGCACGTGTGTGTGTGTGTGTGCTCATGCTGGAGTCACCAAGACTGCTGACATAGCTGGAATAAGAAAAGGAAAATTCTGGAAATGCTAATTGGCCCGCTTCACCCTCTTACCTTTGAGTCTACTTAAAATATCTCCTGCATTTATCGAAACATGAAAGCATCTGCCTTTTCCTGTAGATATTCCGGAAGTAGGTGCATAATATTTAGATGGATAAATAGGTAAATAAAAGAGTTGGGGTTTTTTTTTTGTAAAAGTGTGAGAGAAAGGGTGGAAGGCAGGGAGAGATTTGAAAACAGTCTGACAGCTTGAAGGACACTGCAAGTGTGTTCAGTTTCCCGAGCTGTGACAGTTACGCGAAAAACCCGTCAGCAGGCTTCCGTCCTCTTGCCTAATATTGAGCCGCATAATAATAAAGATGTCACACTTCACCTGGAATGGTGAAATTGAGAAGCGAAAACAGAAATCCTCAACTGAGCAGAGCAGGAACAACAATACCCCAGTCAAGTCCCTGCACAGGGAGAGAGACAGCACAGACTCCCGGTGCGTGTCCAATAATTAGCCAGTCAGCAATAGTTATTATCACAAGTAAGAATAAGCATGTCTGACACATAGACCTATATGTGTAATTAAATCGTGCCTGATAAAAGAGGGAGAGAGAGAGAGAGAGAGAGAGAGAGAGAGAGAGAGAGAAAGGTAGGGGCCAAGAAACACAAGTTCTTAAATCATTTAACAGACTTATTATCAGCCCTCCTTGTCACCTCTTAGGCTGACTTTTGTTCTGGTAGGTGAGTTATTATAGTGTATTACTGTGATATGACGGTAAATGTGTGTGTGTGTGTAAAGCACTGGTCATTCCTGGCTAGCAGTTACAGTTAATGGGATTTTCCTTCCGTGGAGCATATATTCTTGCTCTTCTTGTACATATATATACATACATATATATATATATATATATATATATATATATATATATATATATATATATATATATATATATATATATATACTTTTGATATATGATGTATGATGTGTCTTTTATATTCTGCATTATTTGCGATCACCAATTAGTTACTCAGTTGAGGCACTGAACTGAGGCACAGCTATGAAAAGTAAAAAAAACAAAAATTCAAATTATTGAAATGTATTTATTTATTTCCTTGTTTATATATGTATTTATAATTTTTTTTACATAACCTATAATTTCCTTTCGATATTAATGGACAGTATGGACTCGACTTTGGGTATTTGTTGGTAAGGGTTGAGGAATGTGGTTTGTATTTAATGCTGGAAAATCAATAAAAACAATGTTATTTGAATTATTGAAATTTTTTTTTTAAGTTCAATCTTATGAACTTATGACCCCACCTCCATCAAGAAGGCACAAGGGCTTAATATTATAATGATTAAAAAATGAAGTAATCCACCTTTCCACCGCTGTGCCACTTTATCTAATGTTGCTCCATAAACTCCCATTGGAGCAACATTAGAGTATCATTATAACAGCACCTGATGCGATGTTTTTGATATTCTTATTCAGAGCAACTTAACACTGAACAGTTGAAGGTTAAATACCTTGCTCCAGGGCCCAGCTTGGTGGTGCTGAGATCTGACCTTGCGACCTTCCAAGCTAAAGTCCAATACCTTAACCACTGATCCACCACCTCACTGTAGTTGAAAGGACAGTGTTATGAAAATGTAAGAGAATGCATGTTAAACGGCGACATACATTAAAGCTAATTCTATGGCTTATGATTGACCAGACACCACAGTGAAACACTATTTATATTTGCTTTGTAATATTAACACTATTAATATTTCCTTTTATTATATTTGAAGTAAACATCCTGAAATTCAGGAGACTCAAGGAAATTGGAGGAAATTTCTCTCGCACTCAAGGTGTGCGAGAGAAAGCACTAAACACAGACAGAGACAGAGAGAGATTAACTGCTGAATGTTGACCCTGCCAGCTGGTAGCTGAAGAAGCTGCATGCAAGCACACACACACACACACACACACACACACACACACACACACACACACACGCACACGCACACACAAATGCACGCATATCTGGACGTAGCTCCCACTGGAGTTTGCAGGCTGTCAAGTTGGCACAGAATGCACAGAGGGGGGAGGGGGATGTGGAGACCTCATTACCCATCAATGACACGCAAAACTGAGCACCATAGAACTACCAAAGCACCGAATCATAACACTGTGTAGTTGGGGGAAAAAGCTGCTTACTCCAGCATGCTCCATTACAGCTAGACTAAACAATATTCATGCAAGGTGTTTACACTACCCTTGGAAATGAAATATCCTTGGAAAGGTCGAATACACCATCCTACAACCTACCTTCACTACTAACTCAGTTCTGCTTGAGAATTACAGGTATATAGGGACTAGATCATTCTCTTATACACATAATATTCAATTATCTCGACCTTCAGTCGATGTTTACTCATTTTACTCTTCGCATAAATAAGTAGGGCTTTTAATATTGCAAACTGACACACACGACACACACTGGGAAATGACTCTCTTTACAACTATGCTCCTAAGTATGGATTATGGACTGTGATTGCTTTTCGGTATGGCAAAAAGAAAAGAACAATTGTTTTAAGACATGTCATATTTACTTTACCGCAGTCTTTCTTTACATATTCCAGCAATGTTAGGAAGTTTGGGGTCAGAGAGCAGGGTCAGCAGGAGACCATTGGTCATAGACCACACACACACATGAACAATCCGATCAGTATCCCACTGCATTACCCACTGTTTTACCTGACTAATGAACTAAAGGTTTTTTGTTTATTTGCCTTTTTTTTTTTAAAGATAACCCAGAATCTAAACTATGACAAGTACAAAAGTACATATAAGAACCAAAAGAAACAGACGGTAAAAAAATATAGACACTACACTATAATACCTCCAGAGGGCAGTAGAGTCCGAATTTTTTGACGCTACATTTTATTTTATCTAATATTTTATCTGAGGAATTGTGCGTGTTTTCCAATGAACAGGTTCATTGATGAATGATAGACCCTACTGCTTTATGTTTTGTTGTTGTTTTTTGATCATAATGCACCTTTTTGATCATAATAGACATGCGTGTGCTATACAGTGACCCACGATCAGTAACATTGATGAAAAATAACCAGGTGAGAAATTGTCTTTTGAATAATTACATTTATCTAAGCCACACACATATATATACACACATTATATTCCAAATTCTTTAAAAAAAATTATTTTCTGTTCATTAAAAGCAATAAATAATGATCCGACATGTAATTAATCATGAAATACCACTCAGGAGAGATCTATGAATATGCACAGATCTATGAATATGCATTAATCATTAATTCAGGAACATTCTACTAACAAACCCCACAAGTACCTTCAATCAGGCAGGGGTTGATTGGCATGGGCGGGGTTCCGCTGTCTGGTATCAGTTTGCATTGTCATATACATTCCTAGTGATTCGTTCCAGTCACCAAAAACCATTATATTAATATATATATATATATATATATATATATATATGATAACTATATATATATATATATATATATATATATATATATATATATATATATATATATATATATATATATATATATATATATATATACCACACAATCATGTTTTTCAAGGTAACACTAACCATGCTGTCAGTGCCATAAGAACTATACAGAATAAATCACCACCCAAATAATATTGTTTCAGCAGTGGCCTCTTTTCATTGATGAATAAAGGAAGGGCAAGGTAAAACAATGTTCTCTGATGATTTCGATGAATGTTTGACTAAATATATACTGTATGTAAATGAACATTAGCGCTGAATTTCATCACTTGTTTTGGCCATTTTATATGATATATAATGGCAAAAATAATGGTATCTTCTTGAAAGCCATTTAGAAAAGGATTTTAAATGTGTGATACACTCCACATTCTTTCACATTCATTGCATATACCTGCATAATCACGCAAAGATCCATTCCACCAACCATGTGGCAGCAGAACATGTCATACAGGTCAATACAGCTATAGATAATATATACAGCTATATGTAAAGTATATACAGCTTACTATTCTCATCACACACCAAAATGGCAAAACAATAAAAGAATACTCATTTTTATGGTATAATAATCACACTGTCTGCTGTATATAGCATTGTACCAGGGTGTCTGGTTTGAACCTGGGCTTAGGTTAGATCAGATTCGAATGCTATTCTTGTGTATCATGTCCTCAAGTTTTTTACCCGTAGGGGGAAAATGGCCTCTCTGTATTAAAGAGTGCATGAATATATACAATATCATGAATATTTTCCACCCATTTTTAGCTCTTCCCTGTTTTGCACAAAAGCTGGAGACACGAGGAAACGCAAAAGTCAGAAACAAACACACTTCATTTTCCGTATAGCAGCAGGAACTGTTTAAAAAGTGTTGATTGACATGTTAATGACTGGGTGTCTTTGTCAAAGCATTTCCTGTTTTCCTGTTTTGTTTTTTTGTTCTGTTGAATAGATATTTGAAAAAAAAAACATGGTAAGAACAGGGGTTTAATAATGTAAAGGTATAGCCGTATATAAATGTGGATGTAGTGAAAGTTAGGGGAGTGTTAATAATGTATAAGTAATACATTTGTATTCAAATATTAGGATGTTTCAAATGCACTTCCTTCATCCACTGTGCAAGCAAAGATATACACGAAGATTCCGGGGAAACAGGATGCCCTACAGGAGTCATTATATCCTGTCATATTATACAAATACTGCAAAACCACTTCTGTTATGGAATATCAATCTGGCACAGGTTCAATACTGAAGGCACGCTTGAAGGGATACGCAGAAATATAAAGGGACGTGAAGAGTTACCCTGTCACAATCCTACGCAACCGGAACCGATGGGATTTTATCAAATGTGCACAGTTTACAATTTCTTCACAAATCCTGAAATTCCTGCAGGGCCCTTTTGTAAGCGTATGGAGTAAATATGCAGGAGTCTCTGTTAAATGTTCTAGATAAAGGCGCAGGCTTTTTACATTAACGAGTAACAAGGCCATCTTTTGTACATGAACATCTTATACAAACAAGCGGTTTCGCTGAATTCAATTCAAATGTGAATTATTTTCCAAAATCTCAGAGAAAGAAAGGTTCCACATGTTTTTGGTCCAGGCAGCAGACAGAACAGCTAACACTGGTTACTGGAAATGTTTGTTTTTTGGTTTCTGAAGACAAATAATCTTTTTGTAATTTGTGTCAAGTTCCACAAGAATATTTTTCTTGTTCAACATTACTATATAACAGGCACACACACACACACACACACACACACACACACACACACACACACACACACACACACACACACACACACACACACACACACACACACACACACACATATATATATATATATATATATATATATATATATATATATATATATATACATACATACATACATACATACATACATACATACATATATATATACATATATACATACATATATATATATACTTTGAAGAATTCGGATCTCCCTGGTTGCATGTAAGCATACCAACTATAAAAATGTTCAATAATTCCTTATGTAGCTGGCTCTTTGTAAATAATAGTGTGAATAAACCATTGCTGAAACTACTGGCACCCCTGAGACCACAGCTTGTCTCCCCTCTGAAAAGTGCCAATGGGTGAGATTGTCCTGCTTTTTAAACAGTATAATAGGGGCAGATTTAGGAGCAATCAGGCCTCTGACCCCCGATCCATAAAGGGCGAGGAAAAGAACAAAGAAAACCGAGAGAGCGAAATTGAAATGGGTGCAACAGCTGTTAAGTACTTTCAGAGGGTACAAAATCCCCCACTCTGACCTCGGAGTTTAAAGAAAAGGAGCACATATTTAATACATAACAACAGAGAGAGAGAGAGAGAGAGAGAGAGAGAGAGAGAGAGAGAGAGAGAGAGAGAGAGAGAGAGAGAGAGAGAGAGGGGAGTGCGAGGGAGAAAGTGAGAATGAAAGAGAGAGAGAAATATATACACACTGCCTGTTTAACCTCAAACCTACAAAACTGTGTTTCTCCTCAGATAGATAGATAGATAGATAGATAGATAGATAGATAGATAGATAGATAGATAGATAGATAGATAGATAGATAAAAAGATGCTGCAAGCATTCTGCAGACATTATAATTAAACACCTAATAATCGCAGTTTATGTCGTCAGATCTGTTCTAAAACAGTATGTTGCTATTCATTAAAGAGAGAGAGAGAGAGAGAGAGAGAGAGAGAGAGACTGTTAATTCGATAATTAGTTGAATAAGAGAAAGAAAAACACTACAAAACAATCATGACCCTATATTACAAGTATTAATAGGTACATGTGCTTTTTTTCCCACATACCTTACAGCACAGTGCAATATTCTTTCCTCACTTATTCCAGGAATGTTCAGAAGCTGCCATGATGCAGTGGCCCTGAACCACAAAGGGTTAAAGGTTTTACTCAGGGGCCCAGCAGTGGCAGTACTAACCGCGGTAATACTGTACCTTCCATTCAGTCTATCCTTATCCACTAAGCCCCAATGTCTTGCTTTGCGGACACTGTGAAGGCAGTGTTTACTAAATAAAGAGTTTGGTACTAAAAATTGAAAATGTAAAAATGTAAATTTATTTAGAATGAGCAAAACAATTGAGACTAAGGCAAGAAACATGCCCTGAGATGGTACGAGAAAGAAACCTTTTTTTTGTCCACTATAGCGCCGTTACATGTTGTACACGTTTCTGTAATAGTTTACATTTAACGGTACGCTGAAGTGCTGAACGTTACACTTGAGCTTGTGCTTATTTTGTCATTGTTAAGTACTGACGTAGATTGCATTTATCCCAACCTTATGTAACCTACGTCAATATTTTGTGGCGTGAAGTGGTCATACCTACCAGGTTAAAATGTAACAGAAAAGGATCTGGTTTCAAGGCCATTATTATTGTTACTGAAAAGCAAGTAATGTTTATACAGCGATATCAAACACTTTCACTTATACTTCTTTTCCTTTTTGGTGACTGAAAGATTTAGTACTATAGTATTTCCAATAGCAGAATGCATGATGTCCGATACGACACCAAAAAAAATTTTATGGTGTAAAACACTGAGAAGGTAGGCTATTTTATTTCTTTCAGCGTTCATTTATATAAATACATGTAGTGTTTAATCAGATATGACTTTCCAAAAAAGTTCACTTATTGAGCAAAGCTTAGAGCAGTTTTTCAAACACATAATGCATCTGAACATTATGAGATGTATGATTATGACAATGGAAAGCTTCTTCCATTATGAGTCCTGTGCTGTTTCTTGGGTTAGGCAGAGTGATGGTAAAACCAAATATCACCGATTCATTGTAATAAGTGTAATTAGTGAGTATTAGTAAATGGTTAGTGGTTAGCACATTCGCCTCACACCGCCAGGATCTGGGTTCGATTCCCGTCTCGACCATGTGTGTGTGTGGAGATTGTATGTTCTCCCCGTGCCTCGGGGGTTTTTTATCCGGGTTCTCCGGTTTCCTCCTGGTCCAAAAACATGCATCATAAAAATTGGAAAATTGTCCCTACTGTATGAATGTGTGTGTGCGCCCTGCGATGGGTTGGCATTCCATCCAGGGTTTATCCTGCCTTGATACCCATAGACGCCTGAGATAGGCACAGACTTCCCGTGACCCAAGGGAAGATCGGATATAGCGGTAGAAGATGAATGAATGAATGAGTACATGGTTCCTTTATTTGTCTCATTGCTTCAGTATGGCCAGAATAAATCTGAGCAAAATAAACAAATGATTTCTATATTGATACTAAATCACCAAAAACATCCAAATTCTGTTGCAATAGTTTGATCCAAAGCCAAACATAATTCAACTGTATATAAATAGTGAAAATGAAAGTTTATTCATTTACAGTAACAGCACACACTATAGTGCATAATGCCATGCTGTATATGGATAGTATTTAAGATGAACTTTTCCAAACAATTTTATTCCAGTGTTTTTATCAGTTCGTGGCATCGCTAATCCTTAAATGCCGTTGGAGTGCAGGAAAATCTGCACGAGTAGCATGGTCTATACTGACCCTGTTTGTTCCCTGCCGTTCTGTTTGTTTCCTCGTTTACTGTGAAGGGTGGAGCAAGTAGCTGGAGTTCCTAAATCATGACTCTTAATGACGAAGCGCCACTTCTAAAGAATTAACAAGTCATTGCTGGAAAAGGATCTGCACCTGTGGGAAAAGAGGTAGGAGCTCATGGAACTTTTGTCCTCTTGTGTTCCTCAGCCAATGTGTTCAAACTTTGCCGCTTAGTCAAAGGAATAATGAAGTGTTCTTATTTGCACCTAGGTTATGTAAAGTTTTGTGTGAAACCGTGACGCGGATCTTTGCAGTTAATATTCAATTAAGTAAGACTGGAATGCAGTAGCACTACCAGCTAAATGTAACGACACGTGTACGGAGCTGATTGGGACTTTGGGCGTGTTCACGTTTTAACGCACCGTATTGAGAGCGTAGATTCGGCAACAATAAGATATTTGAAATGCCTCTTGGCTTGCTACGCGTTTCTTGAATGCAGAAAACAAGGCATGAAAACATAACACTTGAGTGTGTAAGTCAGCTCTACGAAAGTACACCACGTTAAGAGACTAGAACTATTTAATCATAAAGTACACGACTAGGAGATTAGATAAGCATTGAGATAAAGTAGAAGTACTTTCTGTGTCCATGTCACCTTGCTACTATAGGGCTACTTTTATGTTTGAATAATTCCACGTCGTAGCTTTTTGATTTGCTATTTGTCTCTCCTAATAGGTCGCAAGATGGATAGGAGACAGTAACGCAAAGCGTTTGCATTGATGGCGATGAAAGTCATGTGATGACGACCAAATCTAGGCAGTCATCCATGAGATCGTTACGATGAATTTCACGACAGCCACGTTTACGCTGACCTTCTTATCCAATGTCACAGCAGCACCTACAGGCGGGTATATCATCACCTGGAGAATGGTGATGATTACCCTTATTACACTCCCACTCTCAGTCATCACCGTCATTGGCAACATCCTGGTCATTGTTGCATTCCGTGTAAACCCTCTGCTCAGGACAGCCAGCAACTACTTCTTGTTGAGCTTGGCTGTGGCCGACCTTATACTGGGCACCGTTTCAATGAACCTCTATACCATCTACATCCTAATTGGACGTTGGACGTTAGGCAATCTAGCTTGTGATTTGTGGCTGGCTGTGGATTATGTAACCAGCAATGCCTCGGTTATGAACCTGCTGACGATCAGCTTTGACCGTTACTTATCTGTCACGCGACCGCTGACCCATCGGGTCAGCCACACAAACAAAAGGGCAGCGCTGTTAATCGCCCTGGCTTGGGGGGTATCTTTCCTGCTTTGGGCACCAGCCATTTTCTTCTGGCAGCACATAATAGGTGAAAGGACAGTGCCTGAGGATCAGTGTTCAGTCCAGTTCCTCTCTGAGCCTGTGATCACTTTTGGCACCGCCATCGCAGCGTTCTACTTGCCTGTCAGTGTGATGGTGGGTCTGTACTGGAGGGTGTACCAAGAGACAGAGAAACGCTCACGGCAACTGGCTGAGTTAATAGCATCCCGTGGAGGCGACTCAAACAAGTCATCACAGGTGAGTTGGATTGGATCACAAGCTCATATACACTATATGGACATAAGTATTGGGACGCCGGACTTTTCCAGCCACATGCAGATATATATATATATATATATATATATATATATATATATATATATATATATATATATATATATATATATATATATATAAATAATACGTCCTGCTACCCCAAAGTCAAAGGCACACAATTGTCAATTGTTTAGGGTGTCTATGTAGTATATATATAATCTACACAAGTTTGAGTGGAAGATGCTCCTGCTAATGATCATTAACTTCTTTGGGGTGACTTGAGATGCTTTAATGCAGGTCTACTCATCTCACCCTACTTTATTAACACCCTTATGAGCACAAATCTCTATGAGAACACTCCACAATCTACTGGAAGGTTATTTCTATAAATGGGGACTATTTGTGGAATGAGATGTTGAAAAATAACATACGACTCTAATGACCAGGTATCCACAAACTTTTGTCAATATAGTGTATGCTTTCTTTATTTCATGCCATGCTCATTTTTGTCATTATCAGTCCCAGTCTAGTAGCAGCTACGTAAGTGAAACTGACGAAATCAGGTTTCTGACGACAATCCAGCCAGAGTCGGAAGAGGCCCGCACTAGGACACCGTGTCCCTCCTTTACCTGGTGCACAGTAGCATGGTGGAAGAAGAGTAGGATAAGTTACACTGGAGCTCCATCCCACTCTGCTAACAACCACACACAAACAGGCGGCTTCCTCGGCCGGGAGGACGGGCAGGGAAATACTGTATATATTCCCCTTGCTCAGGTCAATAACATGCTGGACTTACAAAATAATTCTGATGATCTAAAAGTGTCGACCTGCCAACCAGACAACCAAAAGTCCCCTAAAGAGGGTCCTAACGTGACTACAGGAGCGTCACCCCTTCTTCAGGGCCGGACACAGAAAATCCGTAAGCCACGCAGCTGGTCACTGATCAGAGAGAAGAAAGCGGCCCGGACTCTGAGCGCCATATTGTTGGCCTTCATCGTGACGTGGACGCCCTACAACATCATGGTGCTGGTGTCCACGTTCTGTGATCACTGTGTTCCTGAGACACTCTGGCAGCTGGGGTACTGGCTTTGCTACGTCAACAGCACAGTGAACCCGGTTTGCTACGCACTGTGCAACAAGCAGTTTCAAGTGACCTTCAGGACTTTGTTACTCTGCAGGTGGAGGCAGCAGAAGAAGAAGGACTTTTTCACTGCATAGTTAGACAACTCAGTGGAGACGTGGCGTTGTTTCGATTGCTGCGATTCATTGTTTCCTTTCCTTGCATCCTCTGAGAAAGGAGCTATGGGATTTTGGCCACTGAGACGGCCTCTCTCGTTGAATTAGCATGCACATTTGATCAGCATTATATCTTGTACACACTGACTGACAAATAATTGACGTAGCATCCCTAAATGGTCATGGCATATTATAAACTTACGGTATATCCTGAGAAAATGTATCTTTGTAACCCATTGCTTTTTCAGTAATATTTTTACCTGTTTTTTTGTTTTTTTTTGGTGGTTATGTGCACAATTTACTGTATGGATTAGACAAGAAGACTTTCGCAACCTTCTGAACAAATATGAAGATACATTCATAACAAAAAAAGTGCTCAGGGCTAAAGGACATATAATTGAGAGTATTAAAAATAAGATTTTGTAATATTGTGAAGACTATTTTGCTATTTTTGTAATACTGTGTGGATTTCCTGAATAAATGTCTATACGTGTTGTTGATTTTTAATCGCCCAGACTATGGACAATGAAGCGGGAACACACTGGGACTCTATATTGAATACTATATTAGGTTAGTCTATGCTACTTTGTGTGTAAAGTGAGATGTTTCTGTGCAGATCTATGGCGAAGCAAAGTTTAACCATGAAGACTTGTATGTTTATTGAAGAAAGGGCAATATAAAAGGGACATAAGACAGCATCACATTCATTACCAAATACCAACAGACACAAAACTCCACAGTTTGTCAAATACTAAAATGAGTGGAGAAAAAACAAAAATGCTGTTGAAAATATGGACCTTGGCACCATTCATTCTTGCAAGGGAGAAAAAAAAATAACACAACAAAACAAAACTCAACACCAATAAAAGTATACTTTGATACATATAGATATTAAAATACACCATAATTTTGTCAGAATAAGGCCATGTGATTTTTTCTGACATGCACTGTAAACAAGCAAGAAACAAAAATAAAAAAAACAAAAACAACAATCTGGCAACGGATGAAATATGATATCCATTAGTGAGCAATATTTATGGAAATAATCACTTTCTATACTTTCCACAGAGCGCGAACGATTTTAAACACTTAATAACTTTAGTAGTGTGTCAGACGAGAACGCCGCAATCGTATAGTGATAGTGAAGGTCTTTGCGCATGTGCTGCCAAATAAAAGTCTCTGCCTCGCTCGATCTTCTCTGCTCCTCAGCTGTGCCGCACCGCGATGTTGTGAAGGCATCAAAGTGTAGCTGATGTAGTGTAAAAAGGATTCTTTTTTTCTGGTGGTGGTGGTGTGTGTGTGTATGTGTGTGTGTGTGTGAGAGAGAGATCATGTGTCGTTTCACAAGCAGTCCTGGTGATGCGATTACTCTGAAGGATTCTGGCTTTGGTAGATGGAAGCCTTGTCCTTCAGAAGATCCAGACACAAACGGCAACTCCAACTTCCTGTGTGTGTAAGACATCAACCATTGGTTAATGATGACCACAACGGGACCTCCACTATTTCCTGCCAATTATTCAGCAAATTTACCTCGACCATGAAATTATGAGCTATCGTGAGGAAAAATCATTAGGCAGAAAAGACACTTGTGAAAACGTACAAATATACATCACAAAGGAATGAACACGTTAGCATAGGCTGCGGCGTTACAATGTATTAAAAACCAAAACCTAAAAAAATAGATTTAAGGCAAATCTGTGTAGCACAATTTTCATTTCAAGAGAACAAACAAAAAATAACAACACTTTTTATTATAATAACCTTTGAACCACACTACATAATGCTCCATTTCCACGGGAAATAAAAGAGAAAAAGGTTTGTATATTTTGTATGCCTAATTGACAGAAGCTATAGATCAGAATAACTATTGACACATAATACGCAGTTTTAACTAACAATATCGGCACATTGAAGCAAAAAGACATTATTTGTAAAAATTTATGCCAAGAGACCAAATTCAGCCACTTTCTTAATAAAAAAAAGAGAGAATATTTTGTGAGTATGCTGCATTTATGTTAAAAAAATGGACATCTAGTGACACCATGTGGATTGAGACCAAATTGAAGCAATTATTTTGGTTTTGCCTGCATTTCAGTTACTGGCGATTTTAATGTTGTTCATCGACCTTTTAGTTCTATAAAACGAGTCGATGCCGTAGTTAAAGTCCCCTTTGTAGAGCGTCCTTCCATTCTTGCAATATTGTACAGTACTTGGATTAATTGATTCCATTCTGTGCGATATGAAACTGATGAAAATAAAATTAAATAAAAATACCATTTAAATGTAAATGAAAAAAAAATAAAGTTTTGCAGTTCTAGAAAACGATTTACCTTCTGGTGGGTCAGACATAGGAGGAGTGAGGCAGTACATGTGGTATCCTCTGTCGCAGTCATCGCAGAACAGAAGCTGGTCCTGGATCAGTGCAAACAACAAAAGGAAACAGTCGAGTGGGAACGTTAACCTGTGCAAATTGGCCTATTGCATGACATTAACATCTGAATGTGATGTGCCGGGACGGACACGTGCGAGGGTGCGAATGTCCGAAGAGGCCGTTGAACTCACGTCGTTCTCAGACGTGCCGCAAACATTGCAGCACTTGCACTCGATGCACTGCCAGCGGTACGTTTTGACGGCTGCCATCATCACTGCTGTGAACTGCAGGCAAGAAGGATGACCTGGGAACAAGCGGGTTAAAAGTTAAGGGAGTCATGCTGTAATAAATATATGTTATAATTTCACTGTTGTTCCTTTGGGGCTTGCACTGGATTTGATGAAAGGGGGAAATGCCATACCGGAGCGTCCACAGTCAGAGCAGGACACCAGTTCCTCAGACTGACCCGTCTTCTGGTTCATGTTGGAGTCACCCAGGCAGAAATCACAGTAATCATTTGGCGTTGCCAATCCATTCGGGCCTTTCTTAGGAGCTACAAATAAAACAAGCAATAAGTTATGAACTGACGCCATTTGACCGATCCACAGTGACTTAAAAATACAACTGATCACTGTGATATCAGTGGTCCAACAGTAGCAACATTGTGATACTGAAAACCTTCCTATCAGTAGCCCTAATCCATGTCCAGAAGACATTTTGAAATATATATTGTTTGAACTTTATGAACTCCAGTTGACACATACAATTAAACATGTCTTTATGCAGCAGGGGAGATAAATCATGTTTTCTTTCTTTTTTGTCCACCCCAATTTATTCATTTAATCAAATCACTGACCAAACCATGACATGAACTTACTCTTGGTTTCCTCTTGTGGAGCAGGAGTGTGGATCTCAACTTCCTCTTTATCCTCTCCTTCTTCTTCAGCCAGGTGAGAGTGGGTGTAGTGGTAGCTCAAGCCTGGTCTATTCTTATAGCGTTTTCCACAGACTAGACACAATGCATACACGGTCAAATAAACATGGATCGGCATGCACAAAGACACACTGTACACCAGCCTAATGCAACTTACTATCACAGGCATATGGTTTATCTCGATCTTCCAGTGCTGCTGCAGCGGCTTCGGATTTCTTCTTCCCGTTTCCCACTCCACGACCCTAGCAGACGAAGACGACAAGAGAATTCGTGCTTCTAATAAATTGGCAAATGGCTATTAGACCGCAGTGTGTCAGGTCTCGACTACCTTAGATTTTCCTTTCCGTCTTTTTGGGGTCTCCTCCTCAAAGTCTTCATCATCCAGATCATCCAGATAGTCTTCGGGTTCTAGGATTCTCTAAATCATAATAACAAAAAAAAAAAAAAAAAACATCTCAAATGTGCTTGAGGCCACAGCTGGGATCGATTCGATGCTGGCTTGTATAAAAAGGAAAATGAAATGTCATCTGATCCAAGAATTCACTCGACTCTTTTAGATTTATGCTGTGTTACTTGCAAAGGCTGTACTGGTTGAACTCCTTGAACCAAAAAAAAATTACATCAAAATTACATCAAAATTACATGTTACATTAACTAGATACCTTTCTCACACGCGTGGATCCACTGTGGCTACTGGCGCCGGCGGTGGCCGTGATGTCAGCCAGACTCTGGTCTTCCTCCGGTCCTCTGAGCTCGGGTGCAGCTCTCTTATCCAAGGGCTCTCCTTTCAGCAAAGCCTCCAGGCTGCTTCCATCCAAAGGTCCCAACCCATCTTTTTTCAACCCCAATTCAATGTCAGCTTTTAAGAAACAAAACATGTGTGGTTGTTGACGGAAAAGAGGTACATTTTAAAAGCTAAAGCATTAAGAGAGGTTACCTGCTTTGAGTGGAGGGAAAGCCAAAGCGGGATCCTCTGGAGGATGTGCCCTTCTTTTCTTTCTCCAGCGGCGGGCAGGGTATGTGTATAGCTGTCCTGGTGCTACGCCTTGTTGAGGACAAAGAAAGCGATAAGTAAACGGGTGATGGGGAAGGGGTTGAAATTCTGATGGGAAAATCAAATCCCGGCAATGTCAAGTTACCACTGCTGGGCCTTCGAGCAATTCAATGCATTTGAATGAAATAATTATGGCAAAATGTCACAAATGTAAATCATAGAGTTGAAAGAGTAGAAACGCAGCAAAACCTGCACTCCTGTGCCTTTTCTCCATCCAGATATAGCAGTTGCTCTGAGCCACTCCAGTCTGAGAGTCGAGAAAAGGCATGAGAATGCTTCTCTCTGCACACAGCCGGGCATTGTAGCTATGGCACTGCTCCATGGCATCTTTGTAATACTGCTCTCCCATCCTAACGCCCCAATAAAACACACACAAAAGTTCATGAGAAATAAATACGAGCATAAACACATCATTCATAAACAATAGCTGCCGCTGCGGCTCCTCTGTCCAAACAAGAAAGCGTTCAATACAAACACATTCTACAATAAAAAAGCGCCCTCCGTGCTTTAGAAACGTTTTTACGCATAGTGAATAAATACAATGCGTAAATAGTAATAATCTTGAGAAACTATAGAGCTAATAAGCGAATGTTGTTTTCTTGGAAAACAATGAATGGAAGCGGTTAGCGAGCCACTGCATAAACCGAGTATAGGTCGATTCGCTTTCACGAACACTTTCACTTCGCTCAAGAGAAAACTTATTCGTTCCGGAGAGAAGCAACGAATAACCAACGAATACTGTTTTTTTTCATGTGGATAAAATAAAGGATCTGGAAAATCAACTCACACTTTAACAACATTCTCAACGGCCGCCGCCATTTTTTGATGTAATGGTTTTAATGTATACTGCGCATGCGCATCCACTACAACGCTGCCAGATGTTCGCACCCCCACGAAATCTCCATGAGCGAGATCAGTGTCCGATTTCTGTCCCTTTGTCTGCAAATCAAAACCCCCCACTTCCCAACCAAATGTTCCTCTGAATAGAAGTGTTTCCACGCATTCTACAATATATAATGGTAAAATGAAAAAAAAAAAAAACAAGGATTTGTTACAGAAATAAAAAACGATATATATATAAGCAAGATCATTATTGATTTTATTAAGAGAAAATGTTGGACCGAAAACAAGCAAAATTCACAAATTATATGCGTAGGTTTATATTAGAACGACACGGTTTGCTATAAAGCCCAACCCCCTACACAAAAAACAACAGAGAGCAATCTGGTCTTGGTTTCTGTGATATGATTTATTTGGACAAACAAGTGAATGTAAAATAAATAAATAAATAAATCCGACCACGACTGTGGGACATGCATTCCCGATAACCCATTGATTCCTTAAAGCTATTCCATGTGATCTAAAAGCGGCATCTAAAATTGCAAAGCGTATATGTTAGCAAAATGATTTTCATTTGCAATCAAATGTCGGCTCATAAATCTTATCCCAGTGATCCAGATGACGATAAGAAGCTTGGATGAAACAATAATGCCTGCTTTTTGTTTGGTTTTTAAACAAACAATAAATGGATCTACACGAATCTAACCGTATTGTATTTTAACGCAAAAACCCCACACATTACACTCTTTGTGTGGCGTTTTAAAAGTGATAAGAAGATTTATTGATTGCAGATTCTGGATTTGCCGACATGCTGGAAAACACCATGCTGCGTTAAGCGCGTCCGCCATTTTCTCAAACCTGCCCGCGCGCTCCTTTGTCACCACTGGATCATGCTTTTTTTCTCGAGTCTGACACTTTTGTTTTTTAATGTTTTTTTTTATATATGAAAAGTTGGTTGAATTACTATTTAAATATGACACTAATAAAATTCTAACATGATTCTGATCATGTGATATACGGAACATTTTAATGTCCCTGTTCAAACCATAATTTGAATTCGGAACTCGGGGGAGGTTTTGCGCTGTCTGTGTGACGTCATAGCGGATCGCCCCACCCACAAGACAACCGCCATTTATTACGGGGTACAGACCGCCATTTCACATTGTCAGCGCACACACACGTCGCGAAAAGCAGCGTAGAAATGGAGAGCCAGCTTTGCAAGCTTTTTGTTGGTGGACTCAATGTCCAAACCACAGATGAAGGCCTACGGAAGCATTTCGAGCAGTTCGGCGCTCTGACCGACTGCGTCGTGGTGCAAAACCAACAGCTGAAGCGTTCGCGCTGTTTTGGCTTCGTGACCTACTCCTCTCCGGAGGAGGCGGACGCCGCCATGGCCGCCAGGCCTCATGTGCTGGACGGCAACAATGTGGAGCTGAAAAGAGCGGTGGCCCGGGAGGATGCCGGAAAGCCCGAAGCTCTCGCGAAGGTCAAGAAAATCTTCGTCGGTGGCCTTAAAGACGACATCGAGGACCAGCATTTGGTCGACTGCTTTTCGCAGTTCGGAGCCGTCGAGAAGGCCGAAGTGATCACGGACAAAGAGACCGGCAAGAAGCGCGGCTTCGGCTTCGTGTATTTCGAGGACAACGACTCCGCCGATAAAGCCGTCGTGCTGAAGTTTCACAACATCAACGGTCATAAGGTGGAGGTGAAGAAAGCCCTGACCAAGCAGGAGATGCAGAGCGCCGGGGGTCGCGGAGGCGGGGGACGCGGAGGAAGAGGAGGACGCGGCATGGGAAGGCCCCAAAATGGCTACGGCGGTGGAAGAGGCGGTGGCTATGGGGGCAACTACGGCGGCGGCTACGGCGGTGGAAATGATGGCGGCTACGGCGGAGGCGGCTATGGGGGTGGCTACGGCGGCGGTTACGGGGGCGGCTACGGCGACCAAATGGGTGGCTACGGTGGCGGCAACGGCTACAATGACTTTGGCAGCGGCTACGGCCAGCAGGCCTCGGGCTACGGCCCAATGAAAGGTAATTACTCGGGCAGAAACAGCGCTCCTTACTCCCGAGGTGGCGGCGGTGGTGGTGGTTACGGAGGCAGGGGGGGATACGGAGGCTCGTATTAAACAGAGCGGGTTTTATACATAGCGTACAGTTCCTCCTCACCCCCGGACTCGTGAATTTAGCACATCCACATACAAGAATCTTCGATCTAATCCAGCCTAGGAAAACGCGTAGGGAATAACGGCGTTTACAGTTACATCCCAATGATCAAGTCCAGACCGCCATCTTTATTCTCCTCCCTAATACACTAGGCGGAAATTCAACATAGGACTCTTACTCCGGATCTTTACTTTAGGACTCTCCAATGGTGACGGAGTCAGGTTACCTGTCGTAAAACCTTTTTTTTTTTTTTTTAACGCACGTTTTGTCTTGAATTAAGTTAAGATTAGCATACTTGCTTTGTTAGTCTAGTCTTGTTTTTCCCCTTTTTTAGAATATGTATTGTATCTTATGTAATTTTTTTATACTACTTTGTGTTTAAATATGGGACATTTATTATTTTTTGATCAACTAGCCATGTTAATTGTGGTGAACCCGATCTGCTTTAACCAGGCATGTTGGTCAATAGATTGAGCAGGTTGGGTGCGACTCCCGCCTGAGAGCTCACGTGTCCTCTGGCCGCTCATCGCACACAGACGCGCAGCTTCCAATAAACACCTTGTGAAATAGTTGAGTGGTTGTTATAAACATTTGTCCTAGATGTTAACAGTGAACTTGTTCTATAGGTTTGGTCTAGCTTATTCCCTGCTCCAGTGAAACTTAAAGACGACTTTCAATACTGTCTCATTTGTATTATTGCTTAAAGTTCTCTTGCCCTATTACATATGTTTATTTCAGTTCCAAGCACGCTGTATGTATTTCTATTAATAAAAAAATTAAGTTCTTAACTCCTATTAGCCATTATGTCTTTCACTAGATAAACTAGGTGGTAGACTAAACCAGAGACTGCACCTCCAGTAATTAGGTGCTTCCATGACATGGTCATGAGCCCTGAGTTTCTTTGCACATACCATGTGCATTATTTACACTTGCACACATGACCCTATTTACACAAATGAATGGGGAATGTAAAATCTCCCCTGACTATATATATAAAAATAAGGATTATGTTGTCTTTACTGTAAAATATGTTTAGAGCTTTGTTCCAGTACTTTTAGTCATCATATAAGGCGGATCTATACCTTAGCTGTGTCCACTACTACAACACTGGATTCTCCAGAGGTACGCCAGAGCTGTAGAAACCCAGCTGAAAGCCCATAGGATATTCACACCAGGTTTCAGGTTTGTAGAAATACTTTATACATAAGACATCACATCGTATGGATCCACCTGGAATGACTGACCTTTACAACAACGGGTATATATTAGTGCGTGCATGCAATTTAACTTGCAACATTTTTTTTCTTTTAGTACTCGGAATTAACTTTTTATCATGTGAATGCCCGAGGTGGTAATTAGAATATTGTTTGGTTCTGTGTGTGTGAAGCTGTGGATATATTCGTCTCTAGTTTGTCTTGATCCAACATTTTTAGGCAATTTTCAATTTAAGGCCATACCGGAGTGTGGGGCTTAGTTCCTGTATACTTGATGCATTAGCTCCAGATATTAATGACACCAAATGCAAGGAGATCAGCATTATTAAGCAAGGTTTGTGGCTTCAGTTATTTACCTTACATCTTATCAATTCCCCTTCCCTCATCATCTCGGTGTTATGCTTGTGTGTGTCCCTATACATTTATGGTACTCTGTGAGGACTTGGATATTGAATACACATTCATAGCATTTTTTTTTTTAAAGTATTTCCAACAAGTCCTGGTCTGGCCTGTTGAATTGTGTGGGTGAACAAGAAACCCAGCTCGCATTATACCTCCCATGACTTAATGGCAGTTATAATGCCCTGAAGGGATAGTGGTGATTCATCCATGAATGGGTTGGAAAACTTATTTGGCCTGTCTTAATGTAAGAAACTACTACTTCTCATTGAGCAATGTAATAACATGTCTATTTTCCCCTTCTGCAGAACTGCCAAAACTGATGGGGTTTGGTAATTCCTCAGTTTTGAGCCTGGCTGGTTGAAGCTCTGAAAAAGTGAGCACTGGAAACCTTTTAGGTAAGTATCATGTACATCGTATAATCTAATCATAAATTGTGTTAAATCTGTGGTGCCTCATTGGGCACTTATTGACTATAATCTTATTTTTCCTGTTCTTTCTGCTTACTTTAAAGCAAAAGCAGTCTTTGGATGGCGGTTGTTTGTACCCGCATGCAGGATACTTGGGAATAGTGCAGAAATGGTGAGTATCTTGTAGATATAACTTGTATTTACTTATCTTATTACTGTACTGGATATTCCAGAAATTCAGGATATGGTAGGATGTTTTCATTATTTGAACATGCACCATTTAATGTTTTTTTTCCTTCTCTTTGATAGGCCAAACTGATCCTGGAATGCAGCAGCTCGTGTGTTGCTGCCATGAAGCTGGAGGATGGTGAAGTATGTGATGCAGGTTCATCACTCTGATCCCATGTCTTTCACTAGTTTAAATTACTAGTGTGACTTGACTCTCTTTCTCCATCTCTCTCGGAAAATATTTTGTATTTCAGCTAATAAAAGATGTGGGGGAAAAATCTTTGTCTCTTGTTTCTGATTTAATTCTTCCTATGGCTGCTTTGTTATATTTTATGATTGGTGATCTGCCTCTGAATATGTACTTAATTTATATAATCTGTAAATCTTAATTAGGTTTCACCAAAATTGTAATTTTAACATTTGGAGATGCAAATGAATTGATATGCATTCATTTGGCCACCAAAGATCTTTTTATTAGCAGCGCTATACTAAATCATTTGGGTTCCGTGAGAAGCTTCTGGGTCCTGCTGACACACTTGCTTCACAATTCAAGATGTTTAGGTTCAGTTTTGTGAATTGCTCATTCAACAACATCCCAGATGTGGGATTATACTTGTCCTATTCATGAAACCAGTTTTGAGACATTCTGTGACATTCTGCCTTCTTTTAGAGTTCAATTGTGTGGCCACAGTTTGCCATCGAAGTGATAAATGGTATTGATTGTATGCAATGTTTGATACACCATTTTCCTTTACACTTACACCACTTCTACCATCCTAGATGTTTTATATAAATTGGCTGTAGGTCCTTTTGAGTTGGTGCCAAATTCTCACTTTATCACCCATCTGCTTCAATAGAACATGTGATTTATCAGATCAGGCTGTTCTTTTTCAATCTGTACCTCACGTTTTTTGTTGGCAGTCGGATGTGTAGTTCTGTTGCTGAACCAGCTTTTTAAATGCTGTCAACACATTGTGGTTATAACAAGAATATTTCTGTAATTGTGCCTCAAATAAGAATACTAATTTCTCCTATATTAACTTGCATGTACTGATGGCTTACAGAGATAGATACAAAGAGATAGAGATAAAGATAAAAAAGATTATAGCATGAAATGAGTAGCTTCCAGTGTGTGTGTGTGTGTGTGTGTGTGGGGGGGGGGGGGGGGGGGTGGAATATAAAGCGACGCAATATAAAGCGTTCAAATCTTTGTATTGCATCTTGCGTTGCTATGTAAGATATATATATATATATATCGGTATATATATAAGTCGGTATACACGGAGATGATCATACACAAAACGTGAAGTGTAAATCGGATCCTTATATAATACGGATTGTCGCATAATTACATCGCCCTGCGAATGGGCAATGCGGTGTGTGTGTGTGTAGCACTGTAGTAGGAAACGCCACTTTTAGTAGCCGCCATTTTAGACAAAGCTAGGATCACGTGTGTGCGTTACCTAGCAACGGATATCTCGGCGCTGATTGGACGACGCTGGGCATGAGCTCGCCTGAGTGAGAGAGAAGGAGAGGGGAGTGTGTGGGTCCCGAGGCTTGACTTTCCGTATGTAAACAGTATCCAACTGACATTCAGGCTCCCTGAAACACCAAGAAGATGAAGTCAAGCACGTTAATTCATATATAATTCTCGGTTTTGCTTGGAGAATAAATATCTATAAACCTCACCGCCAACAGCGAAAAGAAGAGCGGGCGGTTATGATGCGCGCGCCGCAGCCGGTTGGACGGCAGAGCTAGCTAAGCTAGCTTTAGCAGAGCAGCCACCGTTCGCCGCAGTGTTCCGGAAATAATGGAGTTTGTCGGGTGAGTGCTCATGCAACCTCAGGTAATTTAGAATTTATAACCACGGGAAAAACCCTATAAGACACACTGCGGACAAACAAGGCAATACGTTCCGAGAGGTAACACAATGTAATATATTAGCCGAACTAGCTAGTTGTGTTGATAGTATGTCACTCAGCATTATAGAGCTAAAATTAAACTACATATGCACAGTTTTTAATTCAACACGAATATCTTATCTGGACAATATGAACGGTTATAGAGTTTTCATTCTCATGCCGTATAAGTTATTTAACCAGCTATTCACATTGAACGAACAATAACAACATGCAAACCCCTGGGAAACTCTTCTGCTGATTTGTGACGGGATGCAATCAGGACACCAGGATTATCTATCTATCTATCTATCTATCTATCTATCTATCTATCTATCTATCTATCTATCTATCTATCTATCTATCTATCTATCTATCTATCTATCTATCTATCTATCTATCTATCTATCTATCTATCTATCTATCTATCTATCTATCTATCTATCTATCTATCTATCTATCTATCTATCTATCTATCTATCTATCTATCTATCTATCTATCTATCTATCTATCTATCTATCTATCTATCTATCTATCTATCTATCTATCTATCTATCTATCTATCTATCTATCTATCTATCTATCTATCTATCTATCTATCTATCTATCTATCTATCTATCTATCTATCTATCTATCTATCTGGTACTTTTAATTCTCATGGTTAAATGATTATCGGGTGGAGTCAAGAGTGTGTGAAGGAGGAAAGCAGGTCATCACGATTACTACTGAGGACCTCTGGATGTGTGTTGAGTTCATTCATCCTAATCTTGTGAGATTTCTGGACCCATTTTCTGTTGCTATTAATGGTCAGGTGTAGCTAGCCAAATGGCCTGTGGTGACCTCTGATTTGGTCCACCATTTTTTATATTTTAAAAGATTTTGGAAACATAGAGAATTTTTATCTCTATCTGTCTGTATATTTTGTGCTTGTAATAGTTTGAATGAACTTTTATAAATGATATGTTATGCTGTTTATACTCGATTTCATTTCATTCATTCATTCTTCTACCACTTTATCCAATATTCCCTTCCCTCTGGTCACGGGGAGCCTGTGACTATCTCAGGCATCTTGGGGCATCAAGGCAGGATACACCCTGTATGTAATGCCAACCCATCGCAGGGCACACACACACTCACATTTACACACTACACACTAGGGACAATTTTTTCCATGTTTTTGGACCAGGGGAATCCGGAGAACCCAGAGAAAAAAAGAAGAAAAAAGAAAAAAAGAGCGAAATTCACCAATTACAGTTTATTCCAGCAGAAAACACATTGGGAGTTATACCAAATGAATAGTACATTAATGAAACAAAATACATCTGCTCACAAATCCGATGCACAAAAATGTCATCTACTTGAACCTGCGCACAACATTGTCTCTTATTCCCAGGAGCCAAGGTCCAACAGGGATGATGTTGGATTTGGACGAGGAGGAAGGAGAGCCGGGGATGCACACCTTCAATCACAAGCACATGAGAAAAGCATTTAGGATCATGAATGACTTGAGAAGGTGAGAACATGGAATTAAGTTAGGGTTTATATATATATATATATATATATATATATATATATATATATATATATATATATATGATGAAGTAAAATTTTATTTGAGTTGTTATTTTTCCCCGAATTTAGTTACTTTTGAAAAAGACTGTCTTTATTCCAACATTAATTTTTGTTCTATCTTTTCTTTGGAACGTGATCACAGCAGGAAGATGCTTTGTGACGTGCTGCTGGTAGCCGGTGAAGAGGAGATTCCTGCCCATAAAGTGGTGCTGGCTTCCTGTAGCCCTTACTTCTGTGCTATGTTTACAGGTTCCTTCTGGGATTATTCACATATACCAAGATTTACAGAGATTAAAAACAACAAAGAGATTGTTGGATTTAATTTGATCCATTAAATCTGTTTCCTGTTTGTGAATTACCTGGAATAATTCCAGGATGTTTTCATTTCATACTGTGTTCATTGTGTTCAGGAGAAATGAGTGAAAGTAAGGCCACATGTGTTGAGATAAGGGATGTGGATGGACAGACTCTCAGGAAATTGGTGGACTATATTTATACAGCAGAGATTGAAGTAACAGAAGACAATGTGCAGGTAGGTTGAAAGTAGCTTTTGGTCAGTCACAAACTCTAACTCGTATCAATAATCCTGTAGAGAAAAACAGTGTGGAAAAATTTGCGCATTCAGTTAGTCAGCTGTAGAGATTTTTTTGGGCAACAATAATTCTGATTCCATTTAGAACTGGCCAACTGAAACAACCCCTGAACATAATACTGCCCCACAGGTGTGTACAGTATGTACTAGGCAAAATATAGCTATATTACTTCATCTGCGTCTCTTATTATACAGAGGTAACCACATCTAGACTAATCTAGAGCACATCTAGACTAATCAGACCACATGATCTTGGTTTACTCCTTTTCTCTTTGCATTGTAATTGTAACTCCATTTTCACTATTAAACCTCGCTTCCTCAGGATGATGGTTCACAACTATGTTTTCAGGTTTTGATAATTATTTGACGGTTCTCAACAAGTGTTGGTTTTTCCGTCAGTCTCCATCAGTTGTTTTCTTTGCGTGATGTAAGAAAAT
This sequence comes from Kryptopterus vitreolus, assembly GCA_030449085.1. Classification (NCBI taxonomy): domain Eukaryota; kingdom Metazoa; phylum Chordata; class Actinopteri; order Siluriformes; family Siluridae; genus Kryptopterus; species Kryptopterus vitreolus. Next base: position 6,901,040 of record JACRUU010000025.1, on the reverse strand, counting down.
ATTTTGACACTTCCAAAAAAATGGGAACCGATCGAATCTGGTCCAAGTGGTGACTTTTTTGGTCATACTTGTTGCCAAATTGTTCAGTTTTTTTAAATACCTGCCTGTTTTTTTTTTTTTAGTCACTCGTGTTGCTTTGCCTCTTTTGCCTAGCGTCTCCAGCTGGAATTCTGTGTGGCATGTGTTTCCTCTCATTTTAACAGGGGAAATGTGTAAAGAGCAGGAAAAGTCCTGGCTTTGTTTACTTCCATTGTCTTTTTAGCTGTCGGGAAAACTGGAAATGTTTTTGTGGGTTTTGTGGTATTTTGTTAGTTTAGTTACATATATTTCTGTATTTAAGTTTCTGGTATGCAACATAGTTTTCTTGTGAATAATAATACATAATAATAATAATACACACACACACACACACACATATATATATATATATATATATATATATATATATATATATATATATATATATATAGTGCCACCAACATTTCTAGGGCAATATCTCAAGCTGATACACAATGTCTAATGTGTTTGACCAGGTGTTGCTGCCGGCAGCCAGCTTACTGCAGCTGTTGGAGGTAAGACAGGTGTGTTGTGAGTTCCTGCAGGTCCAACTCCATCCCACCAACTGCCTGGGTATCCGTGCTTTTGCTGACCTTCACACCTGTACTGAGTTGTTCAGCCAGTCTCATGCCTATGCTGGTGAGTTTTCTAATGCTGTGCTCAAGCATGTCTAATTAGAGCTGTGTATATGATATAATTGTGTAACTCGTGTATGTTCTATTTTTGTTCTGTTCAGAGCAGCATTTTAGTGAGGTCATGCTGGGAGAAGAGTTCATGGGTCTTTCCTTGCAGCAGGTGTGCAGTCTCATCTCCAGTGACAAGCTGACTGTTTCCACTGAGGAGAAGGTAACTATTACTACAATAACTATATCATATTATATATACAGTGTTGGGAAGGTTACTTTGGAAATGTAACAGATTACGAATGACCCTATTCAAAATGTAATAAGTAGTGTACATGCTTGTTATGCTTCGCCATATTTTTTCGCCATGTTACCCCTTGCACCTACTCTGAGACTGAGAGTAACGCTGCCACCATCTGTAGTGGATGTGCAATTATACTATATTCTAGAAAAAAAAGCATATTCCTCGGGGTCATACACGCCACCGGGCATCACGCCGTTTTTTTATAACACATTACACGTTTTTTCTCAGTAACTAAATTACTGTTAAATGTATTTTTAAAATTAAATTATGTAACGCTGTTACATGTAACTAGCTACTCCCCAACACTGCATTTACAACAGCCACAGCTTCAAGCAATGTATTTGAATCCTTCAGTGTTCACAATGCTGACTTACAGCAATTCTCTTTGACCACAGTAACGTGTATTAGCTGAACTTTGAATGAATCCTGTGATGAAATGTTTTTCAAATGAAATACAAATTTTTAACAATATCTGTCAATTCTGAGACTGCAGTAAAATTTGTGTAAATAGTGTTTTTTGGTGGGTTTTTTTTTCTTCTTCAGAGTCAGGATTTTTGCCTTTAATTGCACAATTTAAACCTTGCATAAGAACAAAATATATAAAATAATATAAGGACAAAATAAAGATGACATGATTTATTTGACTAAAATTGATTGCACTAGTATAGAGCCTGTTACAGTACCAGACCCCATCTTGGTATAAGATGCATGAAAGCTGCCTGATCAGCAGAGTCCTGTGAGAACGAATCAGATGAGCCGTGTGTCAGCTGGAGGCCTCACACACCATTAGCCGCTCTCTGCTTTACTTCTCACATTAGCATTCACACATTGAACTGTTGTCAGCTTCTCTTAAATCCAGCGCAGTGGCAATGTGAGCAGGTGATTACGGATGCATTCTGTTTGCTTGTGCTTTAACAACCGAATGAGCTAAAAGGTTTTTCATTTGACTCGACCCCTTAGGTGTTCGAAGCCATGATCACATGGATAAAGCACGACAAGGAAGCACGTTTAGAACACATGCCCAAGCTCATGGAGCATGTTCGCCTGCCACTGTTATCTAGAGATTATTTGGTTCAGGTAAGCCAGTGTACATCCTGCTCCATTACATTTATTTACATTTGTTGTAATTCTTTTCAAATGTTTATCTGTTGAAAGTATTTTACTTTGTTTTTTGTTTATGGGATTAGATTGTTGAAGAGGAGGCTTTGATAAAGAACAACAACACGTGTAAGGATTTTCTAATTGAAGCCATGAAGTACCACCTGTTACCTGCAGACCAGCGACACCTCATAAAGACAGACAGGACCCGGCCTCGCACACCTGTTAGCATGCCTAAGGTGTGAAATGGCAAGAGCGTGTGTGTGTGTGTTCTGTTCTCAACACATGTTCTTCTTACCTGTTTATTTTTTCTAATTCAAATCTAAAAATAAATCCTTTCACTCACAGCCCAGCTACTTTAGATTTCATAACTTAGATCTCCGGTGCATCCCCTGAGAAAAATTGAGACACATTTACTTTAAAAATGGCCTATAATGGAAATCTGAGTGTTGCTTCTATTCAAATTCAGAGTTGAATTGAAATTCAGATATTTCCTTTAAAAAATCCTCAAAAGTTCCTGGATCTCAAAATCTTTTTTTTTTTTCTCCCAGGTGATGATTGTGGTAGGGGGTCAGGCCCCTAAAGCAATACGAAGTGTTGAGTGCTATGATTTACAGGAGGATCGCTGGTACCAGGTGGCTGATCTGCCTTCGAGACGATGCCGAGCAGGCATGTACTATCATAAAGCCCTTGTCCTGTTAGCTAGTCACACCCAGGTAGCCCTAACTATGTGTGTGTGTGTGTGTGTGTGTGTGTGGTACAGGAGTGGTGTTTATGGCTGGAAAGGTTTATGCAGTGGGGGGCTTTAACGGTTCTCTCCGCGTGAGGACAGTGGATGTGTACGATGGTGTGAGAGATCAGTGGACTGCTGTTCCCACCATGCAAGAGCGTCGCAGCACATTGGGAGCTGCCGTTCTGGGGGACCTGTTGTATGCTGTTGGGGGCTTTGATGGGAGTACAGGTACGACTAGATTTTAATATTCTTTTTATTACCTACATCACGCATCTTCTATAGATACATAACTGTTTAACACACGTTTAAACAATGACTTTTAGAGATCTTGGAATAAGTAATATATTATCCTGTGTCCCATATTCTATACATATACTTTGTTGATGGTTTTTTTTTTTCTTTCTTTTTTTCTTCTCATCAACAGAAATATTGTATTTCCTTATATAGTTTTCACTCTGGAGTAACAAGGCTAGCATAAGTGACAAGTCAATGGAGCACCTGGCAATTAATTTGCACTAGTATGCATAACTGCTACGGAAACGACAAGTAAGCCATCAGGTCTTTGCCACGCAGTGCACCTCATGGCACCAGAATAATAACAATAGTAGTAGTGAGGTGTGGCAAGAAAAGTACATTAAATAAAAGAAGAAAACGTTTTGAAAAGCCATAAATGAGAGGGGATTTATTCATACGATAAATTATTGCATCTGTGCAAAGCTTTCTTTTTCTTTTCATTATGAAGCTTAAAATATCCAATTTCCCTGATTTGGTAGCTACATGAGCAGAAAATAATTAATTCTTATCTATTTATTTGCATGTACTGCAGCAGGGTACACAATAACACAAGGCTGTTTTCAAGGCAGAGAGTGGATTATTAGCAGCAGGCCAAGGCACGGCTGTGTTGCAAGTCTTGAGTAAGACAGAATACCATATGTGGCAGTCTGCTGTCTTTGTGAATGTGATGTTTTCCAGGTGGTTGCTGGTGCACATGTAGGCATTGCTGCACTCTCAGTAACATTCGTTCTTTTATTTTTTTCTTTTCATTTCCCAGGTTTATCTTCTGTGGAAGCATACAACCCCAAGAACAATGATTGGGTTTTTGTGGCCCCTATGAACACCAGACGAAGCAGTGTAGGGGTTGGTGTAGTGGACGGTAAACACATTAGTAGTTTTGTCAAATGCTAAATCATTTCATCTCTAGTTATGAAACAGTGTTTGAGTTTTGATCTTGCTTCTCTATTGAAAAAACTGCTCACAATAGCTTGCCAACAAATGCAACAAAATGAAAAATTTGAACACATTTCCCCTCGAACTGTCACTTATTCAGTGTTTTATGTTATTCGCACCATTTTATGAACTCTTCGCGAAATTCCCAGCAAATACACATTTAATGAAATCATATTAAGTTGCAGAGGAACAGTTAACATGTAAAATGTTCGTGAAAAGTGAACACTGAGTATATTTTCTAATGTATGTGTATGTGTGTTTAGGTAAGCTGTATGCTGTAGGTGGTTATGATGGTGCATCTCGCCAGTGTCTCAGCACTGTGGAAGAATATGATCCAATAACTAACAAATGGGACTATGTAGCTGACATGAGCACCAGACGCAGCGGAGCAGGTACTGAACTAAACAAACCTGTGCACCAGCTATGTTCATTTGTGCTCTCTGATGCCATCTGCTGACTCTTTTTTGACACTCATGCCAAAGTGCACTGTATGTATAATTGTTGGATATAAGATTAGAAATGAATAAATAAATAATATTTATTTTGGTGTGTGTGCGCGCGCACAGGTGTTGGAGTACTGAATGGGCAGCTGTATGCAGCAGGGGGACATGATGGTCCACTTGTGAGGAAGAGTGTAGAGGTGTTTGACCCTAACACGAAGACCTGGAGGCAGGTGTGTGATATGAACATGTGCAGAAGGAATGCAGGTGAGAAGCTTCAGTACAGTGATATAACAATAAACAGATTAAGTAGAGTACAGATTTTCATTCCACACACCTTTAAAATGTATTTTATATGGCCAAAGTGTGTCAACACCTAAAAGAAACCACACCCATATTTTTACAATTCAGTTCCAGTTCAAATGCTGTCATAACCCTTAGACCTTTGAAGTGTGGTTTTTAGGATTTGCTCATATAGGAATTATAGCATTAGTGAGGTTATATGGAAAAGGACTCCTGATGCACAGACTTGTAGCTTGGCTCAGAAGTTTTTAGTCAGAGCTGCTCTAGTTATACCATGCCAACCGTGGCAAACTATGTTTTGCATCTTGCATTGTGCAGATTGGTGTCGTCATGCTGCTAGAGGTTCGAGGTATTTTGGTTCTAATTAAGGGAAATTGTGATCACAGAATTTTTTCAGTTGTGTGCTTCAGGCTTCTTGCTAACAGTTCAGGGAAGAATGAGTGGTCAGGTGTCTCTCTACTTTTAGCCATATTGTGTAGATACTAGGAGTAACAGACGTAAAAATAAATAAGTATACATTTATATATAACTATAATTATGGGAGACACTCAGTTCGTTATAGATATATTTTGAGTGGAAATACTAGTTATCGGCAGTAATGGACAGGAAGAGTGCGCACCTTGTTCCAATTCTTCTGTCAGTTTGTTAAACCCCCTCACCAAAAACGAATAAAATCTGTGTTTGTCTACGGTTGATTGTAATGATTTTGTGTAATACATAACGTTATTCCACCTGCCTAATATTTGTCTACCAGAACCAGAATGAACAACTTCAGCAATGTGAGCTAAAGGTGTTTGTTTATTGGTCATCATGCTATGCCTGATCTGTGTATATCAGTGTTAGAGGTGGTAGCTCAGTGGTTAATGCATTAGTGGGCCCTTGGGCAAGGCCCTTAAACCTCAGTTTTATCGCATGTTAGTTGCTCTGGATAAGGACGTCTATGATGTCTAATGTTGAAAGGGTAAGATTTAAGGGTGTGCACGTTGTATCAGTTTACAAAAACGACCACTGCCTGCTTTTCCTTTACGCTGTGTATTTTTTTTGTCTCAAGAACGTTTTCAGAACACTTGTGTAACTTGACTGTGCAGGAGTGTGTGCTATAAACGGCCTGCTGTACGTCATCGGCGGCGACGACGGCTCGTGTAACCTGTCCTCGGTGGAGTTCTACAACCCTGCTACTGACAGGTGGAGTCTGATTCCCACCAACATGAGCAACGGACGCAGCTATGCAGGTGCAGATCTTGCTGTAGATCACTGATTCTGCGTTTGTTAGATTTATTTTCACTCTTTACTTTTCGTTTCAGGGGTGTCTGTAATCGACAAGATGTTATGACCGAGAGCTGCGGTGGAGCCGGAGCTCACTGACTGAAAAAAAGGGTTGAGGCAGACATACCGTCATTTAATGCTTCCCCTGTGGGAGGAGTCTCTCTGCCCTGGTCATGCTGAGCCTGCGCTCACCGCCGCGGTGCGCAAATCATGCCAGACCGACTGCTGAAATGCCCTCATGCGCTCTCCAAATGTGCCATCTGCTTCTGCTGATTACCAGAAGCCACAAATCATCAGCAAAAAAAAAAAACGGCGAGGCTGGAGCGAGCACGGTTTTAAAGATGGGGCAGGGTCAAGCAAAGCGGTCCTTCAGTCTGACGCACAGATCTGAACAGCAGCGTTTGAAGCGCAGGTACAGAATGTACCATCTCTCTGTCCACTACTACTGATTTATAACGCACTGTAAAGCCGTTTCTGTCATCCAGGCACCACGGACATTCCAGGCTGAATCGAGTCTGAGCTCAACCCAGCCTCGCTATGATTAAACATCCCCCATCACAGCCTTCTGCCTCAACACCAATCGTGTGACCCGAATATCATCCGTGTCACCCGGAGCAGAACAAAGGTGTTACTCGTGTTCTCATTTTAATATCGCTTTTTGTTGCCACTTTACAGGGTTTATTATCACGGAATAAGATGTACTGTAGATGCAACTAATCCGAGTGTGGTCGTAGCCAGCTGCTTTTGTGCCATAACTTGTTTAATAATTTGCACATCTGTGCCGGGACACAGAGAAACAGGTCTTTCACTTTATATGGAAGTGCGTCAAATGAATGTCAATCCTCAATCCAATATGCGCTTTCACTAACACACAGACGAGCCGCTTTTATCAGGTGCGCACCACACTTTCCGGGGTTTTTTTTCCCCGAAGCGGATGTAAGAAGTCATTCAGGAGGACGTCGTAGGTATATAAAGTATTATTTTTCACGTGTTAAAAGATCAGGGGTTGTACAAGTTTCGTCCTGATCTGTTAGCTGTGATTGATCAATACCGAGCTGCCATCATGTAAATCATATGCAGGGAGAGGAAATGTCATATATGATGCCTTTGTGCTTTATTAGCTACAGCAGCAGGCAAAAAGTACTCGATCATTTAAAAAAAGTATGATTGGAAAGCACACGGTTGGTACACTATACGTATTTATAGAAGTAATAAAGCAGGTTTGTTGTTATTAGGCGTATATTTGGGCCTATGATTGCCTAAACAAGTGACCTCGCCACCTGCCCAGAGTTTCTTATTGGCAGGGTTGGCGCTTCTGCAACTTCCCCTGAGAAAAGATACGAGACACTTCTTTTGCACGGTTGTCAGTCTTTTTCTCCGCACTGACTTGGTCGTGCGCATTTTGTTGCAATTACTGTTTCAGCAACAGCTTTCTGGGATTTTCTACGAACCCGTAATCGCTGCTCCACACCGCTGTCCAGCCAGAAGTGGTGCTGAGGTCAGAAACCGACCCCGGCGAAGGATCGAGAGGATCCTGAACACACACTGTGCTCATGTGACATGATAAAATGGCCCAGGAGTGTAACTAAAACTGGTGTACCTTTATATAGAAAGTGGCAACTCGGTGTAACGTTCCTCGCGCATACTTACCTCGGTATTCGTTTCTCTCTGACGGACCGCTAATCCTTCGTGCAACACATCACACTAACTCACGATCCATGTTCTTTATAGGTTTTATCAGCCTGCAGACATTATAATGGCAATAAGTTGTTTGTGAAGAATCTCTTACTGCAATCCTGGAAGCACAATTTGCAATAGTTTATAGTATTATTTTGAATCACGATGCTCTCCATGTTGCATTTTTTGTAACAGATGTATTTTCTATAGGAATAGGACATTCAGGAGTTTCAACAGATACAAGAAGCAGCTCGGCTTTTCAAATCGCATTTTACTAAGAAGCACTTGTGTATTCTCTCAAAAACGAGAGTTCTGTTTAAGGACTAGGAAACACTTATTCAGGCTTAGAGCCGTTGTTCTGGTGTGATTCCACAAGCAATAGGTCATTTTATTCACCATGAATGAGAAATGAGAAAGTGAATCGATTCATAAGAAATTATTGTTTACCATAAACTCAGTAGGTCTACAAGAGAAACAGTATTCAGATGCCTAATACTTTACTTTTTTATGTGATTTGTGGCTATGCAGTTCAAGTTAAAGGTGCAGTTTGTATTTTTTCAAGAGTCCCCCACACACTATAGTATTAAACACACATTTTCAAGGTTAGATATGAATATGAATCATAATATGAACACACTTTAGATCTCGGTTTCTTTCGGTTTCATTAGAAAACCTGTAACTTTTCCCCCTGATTGTAGTCTGTATTACAGACAGCAGGGGGCGCTGCATTACTTGCATATGAAGTGACGATAAACCCAAAATCTATGAATACAGTCGTGTATAATTGAAGCGCTGCGGTTGTGTAAATGACGTCACGGTGTGTAATCTGGTGTTTGATTCACATCAGACTTTAATATCTTTGTATATCGTAAACAATGTATCATGAAATGATATGAACATGTTCTTTTCACATATGATTGCAGTGACTCGTTCCGCCGAAGTGAAAATGTTTGCATATCAAATGTGTTATGGCAGCTTTGTCCACTAGAGGGCTTCAGTCATTTCATCAGCAACATCATCAGCCAAATAAAAAGACAAAAGCAATATTATATTACACACTCTGAAAGATTTTCTTTAATCAATTGTGTGTGTGTATATAGATATATAGATATATAGATTTTATACATATATATATATAGATATAGATATATGTGTGTGTATAAATAACTTGAAATCGGAGACTTTAACCTGCCCAGTGAACAAAACATATTTTATGAACATAAGATTGATGTGGGTCAAAGTGGACGATCTGAAGTGGAATGATTTAGAGCTCTGACCTCAACAGTATTGAAGGTCTCTGGGATGAATGGGGAACACAAACGCCACCCTAGATCTCCTCACCTCCACCCGCCTCATGTGGAGGCCTTACTTGCACTCTTTAATTATTTGTATTAACATTTATAAATTACAATCATAACACACCTGTACTGTCGACATGTAATTATTAATAAACAGTCATAATTATCTGTTTACTGTGGACTGAGAGGAATCAAACACTTCTAACACATCTAAAGGAAAAAGAAATGGTATAAGAACGTTATCACATGACCCGACTGTTGATCATTGTTTTCTGCAAGTGTTTCATTTCTTACATAATAGAATAGAATTTAACATTCAAATGACCCTAAAATCTGCATGAATTGGTGCTGCCATGGAAACGTCTCACACACTGGACCTGTGTGTGAAATCCCCCCCACGAGTGTTGTGTTTGTGGTTTGATCCACATTGCTTTGATTACAGTGATTCTGTTTACAGTAACTGCAGTAATAATTGAAATATGGATAAAGATGTTGGATTTCTGATCATGGGTTCAAATCGCACCACCTTCAAGTGAACATTGTTGGGCACTCGAGAAAGCTTTTATCCCCGTATAACTGTACGCTGTTCTGAATTGTAAGGAGGAGAGAATGAATGGAGAGGAAGGAGAAAGGAGGAGATGTAAGGAGGAGAGAATGAGAGAGATGTGGAGAGGAAGGAGAAAAGGAGAGATGTGGAGAGGGAAGGAGAGAATGAGAGAGATGGAGAGAGGTGGAGAGGCAGGAGAGATGTGGAGAGGAAGGAGAGAGAGATGGATGAGGAGGAGAGGAGAGAGATATGGAGAGGAGGGAGAGGAGAGGGAGAGAGTCGCTGGGAGAGGGGAGAGATGTGGAGAGGAGGGAGAAAAGGAGAGAGAGATGGAGAGATTAGAGAGATGTAGAAAGGAAGGAGAGAGATATGGAGAGGAGGGAGAAAAGGAGAGAGAGATGGAGAGATTAGAGAGATGTGGAGAGGAAGGAGAGAATGAGAGAGATTGAGAGATGTGGAGAGGAAGGAGAGAGATGGAGAGAGCGGTGTGGAGAGGAAGGAGAGAGATGGAGAGAGCGGTGTGGAGAGGAGGGAGAAAAGGAGAGAGAGAGAGATGGAGAGGAGAGAGAGGTGTGGAGAGGAGGGAGAAAAGGAGAGAGATGGAGAGAAGAGAGGGAAATGGAAAGGAGAGGAGAGGAGGGAGAAAAGGAGAGAGAGATGGAGAGGGAGAAGAGGAGAGAGAGAAATGGAGAGGAGAGAGCGGTGTGGAGAGGAGGGAGAAAAGGAGAGAGATGGAGAGAAGAGAGGGAAATGGAAAGAGAGAGAGAGATGGATGGAGAGGAAATAGGAGAGAGAGAGAGAGATGGAGAGAAGAGAGGAGAAATGGAAAGGAGAGAGAGAGAGATGGAGAGAAGAGAGGGAAATGGAAAGGAGAGATGAGAGAGATGGAGAGGAGGGAGAAAAGGAGAGAGAGAGAGAGATGGAGAGAAGAGAGGGAAATGGAAAGGAGAGAGAGAGAGATGGATAGAAGAGAGGGAAATGGAAAGGAGAGAGATGGAGAGGAGAGAGGTGTAGAGAGGAGGGAGAAAAGGAGAGAGGAGAGAGATGGAGAGAAGAGAGGGAAATGGAAAGGAGAGAGGAGAGAGATGGAGAGGAGGGAGGAAAGGAGAGAGAGAGATGGAGAGAAGAGAGGGAAATGGAAAGGAGAGAGAGAGATCGGCTGGAGAGAGAGAGGGATCGAGAGAGAGAGAGAGGAGAGAGATGGAGCTGGAGAGAAGAGAGGGAAATGGAAAGAAGAGAGGAGAGAGATGGAGCGGATGGGAGAGAGAGGAGGCGAAATCGGAAAGGAGAGAGAGATGGAGATGGAGAGAAGAGAGGGAAATGGGAGAGAGGAGGAAAGGAGAGAGGAGAGAGATGGAGAGAAGAGAGGGAAATGGAAAGGAGAGAGAGAGAGATGGAGAGAAGAGAGGGAAATGGAAAGGAGAGAGAGAGAGATGGAGAGAAGAGAGGGAAATGGAAAGAGCCCCTGGAGAGAGATGGGAAAGAGAGGATGGAAGAGAGAGAGGGAGGGAGAGAAGAGAGGGAAATGGAAAGGAGAGAGAGAGAGATGGAGTTTGTTAGTCCTTCAGTAGCGTTTTCTCTGTATCAGGTCCCTGTATAGACGATTTATTCCGCTTCAAGTTGATTCTTCTCTCTAACTTGAATCATTTCTTGGGAAAAAATAAACGTCTCTCTTTTTTTAGGCACGTCTCTCAAGCCATTTTTATTGGAAATGTTCACACTGGATGCAGACGTCGTCGTGTCGTTCTGTAGAGAAAAACCTCGATGCCCAGTTATTGCTTCTATTTCATGGCACCACAATAGAAATACAAACAGTTGCCATGCAAACTTTCTACTGACACGCATGTGTGTGTAATATATATATATATATATATGTATATGTATATGCATACATACATAGAATTATTATTATTATTTATTTTTACAAAACGAGCAGACGTTAATACAGGCTCCTACACTGTAAAGACGGATTCATGAAAGTGAAGGTTAAAAAAACAAGTACAAAATAATGCTGGAAAAAACAAAACAAAACAACAACAAAAACAAATCGGCATATAATCTGTAGCAAAGAGACACGAGGGATTAACATGCATAAAAAAAAGTAACAACCTTCAGATACAATTAGTGCTTCGACGTACAAGCAGATCTGAACAAACAGTGGGGCTGCATTCTCAGAATGCTGTGCAAATAACATTCGACAGCTCCTACGCGCTTCAGGGACAAAACAAAAACATCAGCGACGAGGAGCGACTCCAAACAAAGCCGCGTGAATCCGCCGAGCCGTTTCGCCTTTACAGCTTCTCTGAAGCAACTTGGCTACGACCCGATCCTTCGCCCGTCCCAAGTGCTCCGTGTCCCTGCGCTTTAATCCCGCAGTGGAATCCGTCGGCGCGGCGCTTTTCAAGCGCGAGAAAACCTCAATAGTCGGACGCTTACAAACGTGTGATATATGTTGTCATAATGTTTTCAGTGCGGCGCAAAACAACAATAAAATCGCGTGTCCATGGCGATGATGATGCGTTTCAGCGGGATTTCAGGGCGTGACCTTTACTCCGGCCGGGCTGATTAACAAACCGCGGGTTGAACGATGGCGTCCTGAGTGCGAACGTGTGAGCGCGCGCACGCCAGCTACAATTCTGCCCGAACATCGGCGTAGATATTTTTTGCCTCGTCGAGGCTGCGATCCGTACAAAATAATCAAGTAGAGAGAAGACGCGCTATAAATAGACACCTAGTTCCATAGCACACACTCACACACACTCACACACACACACACTGCCGACAACAAACAAACAAACAAAAAACAAAGGAATTCTACACGATATCGGCGATAAATTCCCGCGGTCAGTCTGAGAAAGTTTGCTGAAACAAAACAAAACAAAAAGAGCACCATGTTCTGTTTATCCTGTTTAGAGAGTAGCTACATAAATAATAATAAAAAAAAGAATAAACAGTAACATTTAGAGTATATAAGTAACTTGGTTTAGATCAGACACACTGTAACACAAACGTTGTGTGGATACACAGAGGAGGATTTTACACAGAATTCAGTCCTTATTACTGCATGACCCCGGGCAGGGGTGTGTGTGTGTGTGTGTGTGTGTGTGTGTGTGTGTGTGTGTGTGTGTGTGTGTGTGTGTGTGTGTGTGTGTGTGTGGGGATGACGCTGTAATACATGGGGTGAGTCTGAGAAAGATGTGGACGTTGTCGGGAAGTTCTGTTCTTGTTGTCCCCACACACACACACACACACACACACACACACACATACACACACACACACACACACAGGCTTCTGATGGATTGGCACGGATGCCGAGCGCGCGTCCCTCTTCATGCTGAGGGAAGATCAAACAAAACCGAGCAGGCAAAAAAATAATAATAATAATAAAAATAATAATAAAAAAAGAAGTAGTTCAAAGTTGGAAACAAATGTTGAATCTTTGTTGGGTTGCTAGGTGACGGGACGTGTCGATGCTGGATTTTAGATGGACTTGGACGAGTCCTGTTTGCTGATGAGAACCTCGAGCAGGCGTAGTTTGGCTTTGATGCGTTTATACTCCTTGTATTCGTCCAGCATGGGCACGCGGTCCTCCTTCTGTACGTTCCTAGACAGAGAGCAGCGGCTCGGGTCAGTGAAGCGGCTCGGGTCAGTGACGGTTTATTTCCAAAGCTTTATAGTAATCTAGTCCTGGCGCTCACACCTCGCGTTTTCTCCCTCGTCTCTACAAACTTAGTGTGCGGCTTTTCTACGTGAAGAGCCGTAATTGAGGTCGCCGCACGGCGGAGAAGAGCGTCTTACCTTCCGTTCTGCTTGTAGAAGTCCTCCTCAAAGTCACGAATGGTCCTCCTCAGCTTCTTCTTCTCTGCACGGGCTTTCCACAGCTGCTCCAGGAGCTCAGGCCTGTGGGATGCAGAAACGAGCTCAGTTGAGTTCCCATGCGTTTTGGACTAGAAGATAAGAGCTAATGTGAAATTCACAATTCATAGCTTTATTACCAAGTATGTTTACACACAAGGAGTTTGACTTTCAGTGCAGTCAGTGTGTGCAGTATGTGTGTTGTGTGTGTGTGTGTATGTGTGTATGTATGTATATATATATATATCTATATATATATATATATATATATATATATATATAGATATATATATATATATATATATATATATATATATATATATATATATATATATATATATATATATATATATATATAGGTAGGAGTAGGAACATGTACAGAATGTACAGCTGTATTATTTACAAGTGTGTGCCATTCAGGTACTGTGTATAAATGTATCAGTTATGCGGGTTTTGCTATTTAGTGTACCAATGTGTATTCAGTTATGATGGAAATTGTATTCAGTTATTGGACAGTGTGTATTCAGCTATTCAGTGTACATCCTAACTGAACACACTCTGCTATGATGTTCAGTGTATATTCAGTGTGTATTCAGCTATGATAGAAAGTGTGTGTTCCATTATTAAGTGTGTTCAGTGTGTATTTCTGAATATTTTAATTGTTCAGGTCGAGTAAAGCCTGCGAGAACAAACTTCTGCTGGACATTTCTCTGTAGCGTCACCCAGAAGGCAACCGTTGGAAAGAGAACGAGCACAATGAGCTCTATTTGGAGGAGAACAAGGCAAATCTGCCATGTGACACGTGGGTCGTTCCAGGCGTTCCGAGTGGCATGTGCGCTTTAAGGGAGATCAGGAAGATCTTCACCCTCATTTATGTCGCCTCTGACGATAATGGGTGAACGGTCCACATGATGTCACTTCTGCACCCGCCCTAGCGCCCTTCACGGCTCTGAACAGAACACTTTCCAGAAGTGACAGGAATGCTAGGAGGTCTGTATTTGTTGTGTGAGTGCACTATAAGTGTGGAAATGTTGCACACTTACTATAACAGCGATGGCATTTTTACTGCTCCGATTATCCGTGTTTCAGTTCTAATCCGTTACGCCGAACCAGCTCCTACACGCTCGACTGACTGTTTACTAAACATCTCGTTTTTTTTACATTAACATATTTAACCTGAGCACGAATCTCCACCAGCACACTCCAAAAATCAAGTGGACCCTCTTCCTAAAAGAGTGGTGCTTATTATAGCAGCAGATGCAGAACAGAATGTTCAGAATGCACATACAATTATTAGTACGGTGTTCAGAAGAGCTCTTTGTCCACTGGGAGTCTTTTTATAGTGTATACGGTACTTTTACTGGTATATAAGAAGCAATACAGGTGGAGTGTGTGTGTGTGTGTTTTTATAAACACTGGAAGCCCGAGCGAGAGAGCTCAGCGTGCTGATCACCGCTCTCTAAAAGGATGGCTGCCTTATACACTTTGAGGTTTTGAGGTCAGTGACACTACACATGCTTTAAATAGGCTTTCTCGTGGTGTGTGTGTGTGTGAGAGTGTGAGGCTTGAGCTACGTGTGTATAGAAGTGTGCCACTCGAGGTAGGCAGGTGTGAACTGAAGTTAAGCAGCTTGAAAACTTGCGCTTGTAGGATGGACTGTGTTGAAAATACTAGGAAAAGCTCCGGACGATAAAAGTTGGAGATTAAATGTGGAGTACGGACTGCGCTATATTTAAATACTCCGCACATGATCACTTACATGGAGGAGGCGTTCGAGCTGGACAGACGCAGGTCAAGGGTCAACTTGCCCGAGCTCTCGCCCATCTTAGGCCTCAGGATGTTGCCGGGCAGAGGCTGCAGGTTGGTGGGCGGGGCTGCGGGGTCCAGAGCGATAATGACCTCCGACTCCTCACTCTGCATTCCTACGCTTTCCTGCTGGTCCTCTTCCTCCTCTTCCTCTTTGATCTCGTCGCAGAAGTGCGCAGTCTCGCCCTCGATGATCGGCTGCAGGGTCTGACTGCGTCTCTTGCTCGAGGGCGAGGCCTGACGGAAGCAAAGGAAGAAACGGGAGGGGAAAAGAGTGAAGACAAGAGGACAAGAAGAAGGGGGGATTGGGTATACAGATAGACGAAAGGCCTTACGATAATGGGAGTGATGCTGGCACGTGTGAGCATCTGTTTCACCAGACGGTATCGGTCATACAGCGGTTTCACAATCAATCGTTCTTCACGCGTTACCTACATAGATAGACAGACAGATTTATTATATATATATATATATATATAAAATACACACATACACACACACACACACACACACACACACACGCGTTAAGCAGTTTACAAATATATATTTAATATATTCATATATCATAATACATATATCAGGACCTCATAGCCTTCATCACACTGCTATTTACTGTAAATAAGCCACTTGTGCACTTGGTTAGACGTGAACTGCATTTCATTGGTTGTGTACATGTACGCTGCACAACCACATTAAGCGGAATCTAATCTAATCCATTCTAATTAGAAAAGTTGTTTTCTCGTTAGCGCGACGTAATTTCCTAGTGATCTCATCCAAACTGCCTCAAATGGTTATGCTTACTATCCATGATGCTGAGAGGACGCCGCCACTAGAAAGCACTCTTGTGCTGAATACACAAGGCACTGATCACGAGAAAACGGTATTTATGTTGAGGGAAAATAAGTCACTATCATGAGAAAACAAACAAACAAACAAAAAGATGCATAAATGCATGTCTAGGCGTTCCATACTCCACAGGCTCTACAATGCCTCTATGGTATTTAACACTGCCTCTATGCCTACAGTGCCTCGTCTACAATGCCTCTATGATTTACAGAACGCTATTTAACATTTATAGAACAGATATTTCAGATTACCTAGTGAGGAATGACTGGCTATAAGAGAATGTGTGATAGAGCTGAGACTTACAGGACGACCATGCAGTCCTTCATAATACAGCAGGTTCTTTTGCAGAACTGTCTTCTCACAGGCGAGCTGCTCCTTGGTCATTTTCTGTTTAGAGAGAGAGAGAGAGAGAGGGAGAGAGAGAGAGAGAGAGAGAGAGAGAGAGAGAGAGAGAGAGAGAGAGAGAGAATGATCCTGTTTAGATTTTATGAGCTTTTTACATTCACGGGTTTAGTGTTAAAACTTCAGAAGCAGAATCACTACTGACTCGGATGTCCTCGGGCCAGCCGTCCTCCTCTCGCTTGGTTTGCAGATGTTGCTCAATCAGCTGGAGCGTCTCTTCGTGGGTGGGCCGGCACCCCCGTCCCTCACTCTCTCTCTCCCCAGCAAGGCCGTCAGGAGTCGGGTGTTCCAGCGTGGAGCCGAAGCTCTTGGGCAGTGTGTTGCTGCGTGGGCGCGTCTGTGGGGTCAGTTCGCTCTCTGCCTTGTGTTTGGCATCTGGGCAAACGCACACACACACACACACACCACACACACACACACAAAACAAAATACAGAGATAGGAGGAGATGAAATAAGTCCACTTGAGATGAACTCAGTTTTGATACTTGCTTCTTTTGTTTGCACTGAAGTTAAAAGACTAAAACGTTACTAAGAATATTTATTTAGAAATTTATAACATAAAATGCATCCAGTATGTACATTTATCCAGGACAAGTGTTTATAAAAGACTTTAGATTTTAGAAAGTTCTTTGGATTACATTATAGCTCAAGCATAATAACAATAAAGAAGCAAAGCCAAGTACTAAACATGTTATACATGATAAAGTACCTCGGCACAAAGAAAATATTTGGTTGAAAAGGGAAAAAAAAAAACTGTGCTTTTTTTTTTCCCTATGTAACTTTTCAGAATCCACATAATACGGAAAACTGTGTTAAACCCACCAAACACTAGAGGATCATCATAGAGTAAACAGGCTGTTTATTATACCATATCACTGAGGTGCACAGACAACCCCCCCCCCTTAAAAACAACACAACAAAAATACACAAAACAAATACTTTGCACTTGACTAAAAACCTGACATATGGCTGAGAGTCCGCTCGTGTGGGAACGGTTCTACAAGGTCGCAGTCAGACAAAAACCAAGGAAACAGGACAGGAGAGAGGACCACAAAGAGCGCTTTTGTCTACTTACTGCTGCTTGAAAGTACTTACAGAAGTGGGGTGTCTGTCTAGAGACAGTGAGGGGGCGTGACTGTGTAAAATAGGGTGTGTTCAGAGCGGACGAATGGCGTCTGTGAAAGTGAAGCACTGCCTGGTGCCTCAAGGACGCTTTGGGTAAGAGGTGCTGTCGTCCTGCTGATCAGGCCATCCAGGGAAGTTTAATTAAAGAGAGAGAAAAACTTATTCGGCAGTGCACCTCTGAGGGGGCGTCACATGGTAATGGAGAATGAAAAGGGTGGCGGCCAATCAGAATCGACCAACATGTGAGAGTGGGTGGGGAGGGGGGGGGTACCGTGTGATTATGGAACAGTGATGGGGGACACCTCTCTGTAGTATCGAGGGTCACACTGTCCATTACTAAACTACTGTTAATCACTGAGGACCAACTCAAGACCCAGGCACCCCCGCTGGTGACTCGCTCAGGGCTTACCTTTAAGCTGTTTACGGATTCTGGTCAGGTCGGTCATCCACTTCAGGACTTTGGGATTAGCTGCCTTGTCAGCATGAGATGGCTGAAAAATTAAAGACGAGGATGTTTTAAGCGATCTAAGAGCTAAAAAAGGAATGATATGTACTGCATCTGTAGTGATTTAAGTGGCATACATCCCCCCAGATAAAATACTAATAGTAATGAAAAAGTAATCTAAATTTATGTAATATATATATATATATATATATAAATAAAATGTGGGGAGGGGGTTCGGGCCCCGGTATCGCCAAGCTGCCACTCTTGGGTCCTTGAGCAAGACCCTTAACCCTCTGTGCTCCAGGGGCGCCATATCATGGCTGTCCCTGTGCTCGGACCCACACTAACAAACTGAGACATGCAAAGAAACAGTTTCACTATGTTGTAATTTGACAAATAGACAAATAAAGGCTATCTATATATCTATCTATCTATCTATATATATATAGATATATATATATATATATATATATATATATATATATATATATATATATTATATATATATATATATATAATCTGGATTTCAAATAGGAGTTAAACATTTGTGTATTAAAAGTATTGTTGAGGTACAATCAATTTATGTTTTAAAGCTGGGCCGAATTTGTGTAAAATAGACATGTTTTTAATGTTTGTATTTGCAAACATTTATACTTGAGATAACATAGAACGATAGATATCAGTGCCAACCATGTAGTTCTTGTCTTTTTCAAACTGTTCTTCAAACTGCTTGATCTTTTTCTTGATGTTCTGCAGTTTCTTGGTGAGCTGCTGACAAACACTGTCCCCCCCCTTTGTACTTTCCTTGGAGCTGAAGGAGGCCCGGCGGGACCTAGAATGAACGGACAAAGACACAGATAAGCAACGTGCGTGACAAATCCAACCTCGCGTAAAATATAACGAGGGGGCGTCTACAGATCCGTCTCACCTCCCGCAGGTCAGTGCTTTATTTGAAGACGTGGCATCGGAATCCTGCTGCAGGAAGCGCTGACTGTGACCAAAATCCAGGAAGTGACGAGCCAGCAAGGGCTGCGCGTCTTCTCCTAGAGGCAGTGGCAACATGCGACCTGCCAACGGGGACAACTGCGCTTCTCCGGATTCACTCTCCTCCTGCCATGACATGAACACTGGGACGGGATCTACAACACACATACGTACGCGGGTCAATGAAACGGCAATCTTAAAAAACATTCCAGTGTGGCATTGAGCACGGACACCCAGAACCCTGAGTCACATGGGGGTTTTGGGGATCTGCTGCAGGGCCATCATGAAGCATTTAGTAAAGCATGAGGGCAGTGCAGTACGCTGAGAACCAGGAACATTGCTGATTCACTGATTGCACTGTGTAATGGATACCCAAAAACAAGAAAGAGTTAGGGGAAGGGGCTACGAATACACACTTACACATTCGGGGCATTTTCACACTTGGCCCTAGATTGACGGTTGTGTAACCTCATGATGATGCATCACGTGGCTGCTTTTTTTCAGTGAAAAAGAGTATAAGTAACCATGGCAAATTATATATCATTTTAAAGGTCCAACTCACAAGCATTTACTCTAGTTCATCATTGTTTAATGGAACGTCTATGACGAATGTATTTGCTGAATGTGTGTATAAAAAAAATGCAATACAAAAACGCATGCAATGCTGTAAATCCAAGTTTATGTGGAAAGCTAAACTAAACACACATTTTAACAACAATAGTGTTGAAATTTATATGGTTATTATTTTGTTTAAGTCACAGCACTTTGTGTGTGTGTGTTTCTGCTTTGGAGATTTGCAAAATAAATAAAAATTAAAAATAAATCTTAATGGGTGTAAAAATGGGAAAATAAAAATGGCTGGTAGGACATATTACTACAAAACAAATTAGACTTAAATTAGTCTAATTACTACAATTACTACTTAAATTACGACAAGACAAATTAGTCTTATTCTGCACCACCGATCACTGCAAACCTTTTATTCCCAGCTAGTAGCATTATGGAAACATGATTGGTGGAATATCTGGCCAATAAGGCAGGATTTTAATGATATATGGGATTTTTTTTTTGTTGTTTGAAAAAAATTACAAAAACAACAAAATGGAGGTAAAAAAAAAAAAACTCAATCTCTGTTTACACATGGGATTATTTTGTGTATTTAGGTAAATCTCCCAGACACCACAAAACCATGGGCTTCAGCCACGAGTCGGTCATGGCAATCATGGATGTGAAACAGGCTACACACGCTCTAAAAGTCCAGCACTTTTTCCGAGACCTCGCATGAAAAAAACATTTGGGCTTGTGGGACCATTTGGACCGACGGGGTTGACTACCCCAAAACCACAAACAACAACAAAAAAAGCTCCTCGAGGCTCTCATGGCAGGCCGAGGGATGGGAACATGTTGTTCGTGGAAGGAGTCGAGGGAGGTCCAGATGTGCTCCACCGTCCACAGAGGTAACAACAGTAGCACAGTGCAGAAGACAGTGAAAGGGGACAATCCTAGATGTACCAGTTCCAGACGGCATTACAAAACAGGTTAGAATCATTTAGCCAGTGATGTTATTGGATATTGTATTATGTCTCATAGTGAATCATGGATTTCTATATCTTGTCTTAAAATATCATTTTTGTTTCATCTTCTACACAGTCAAAAACAAGACAAAAAAGTGGTATTATAAATAGTTTTACCACTTCCTTTCTGGATATCCACATTGTCGACGCCTTCATGACGCACTGATGGCGCCTGGCCGAGGACAAATAAAGAGTTCTGTGAAAAACTTGAGGAGCTTAGGGTGTTATTGTGTCCTGACACCCCACCATGTTCTTCACCACCTCCAGCAGCGGCAGAGGGAGGCGGCAATGCAATGCTTGTGGACCAAAAAAAACTGTTCTTTTAGCTGAAGCGCAACTGCTTTTATGATTGGCATGTGCAGCACTGACGTAATGGTTTTAGTAAGATTTTACTGTAAAATTGTTTTTTTTTTTTTTTTTTTTTTTTTTACTTACAATATATGCATGTCATTATTAATATGAATAAAGCACTTGCCATTTCGTATTTTTATTACTTAGCATTGAATTTTACTTGTTTCATTCTTCTTGTATTACGGTACTATTCTACATACATTTTTTAAATATTATATTTTTCTAGTTTTACAAATGGGTGCACGGTGGTTTAGTGGTTAGCACGTTTGCCTCACACCGCCAGGATCCGGGTTCGATTCCCGTCTCGGCCATGTGTGTGTGGAGTTTGCATGTTCTCCCCGTGCCTCAGGGTTTTTTTCTCCGGGTTCTCCGGTTTCCTCCCGGTCCAAAAACATGCACGATTTGATTGTCACCTTGGAAAAATTGTCCCTAGTGTATGAATGTGTGTGTGTGTGTGTGTCCTGCGATGGGTTGGCATTCTATTCAGGGTGTATCCTGCCTTAATGCCCATAGACGCCTGAGATAGGCACAGACTCCCCGTTACCTGAGGGAAGATCGGATAAAGCGGTAGAAAATGAATGAATGAATAAATGAACAATGTGATATCCAAGATTGTCTTTTTTTTTTTTTTGGTTAAAATATAATGACTACAAATAGTGCTTCTGTCCAACAGGGAGAGTCTCAGAATTTTTTTTTTCTCATTCTTATCTTCTTTGCTTATGGTAAAGTACAAAAATAACCGGTACACTTTAATGAGTCAAAATGGATGACTCCTCTTTTCTGTCAATTCTTTGCCATTGATGAGCTTAAAACCACGAACGTTAAGGCAAGAAATGCCTTACAAGTGTGAAAATGCCCTTGAAAAGAAAAGAAAAAAAAAAAAAATCGAGGCAGCTTGGCACAACTAAACTTCACTAGTGCTGTGTAGCACACAGGATGCAGCGAAGCATGTTAACACGGTCACATTGGCCTGCAGGGTCTTGTGCGAGATTTCATCTCCAAGAGCCAAAAAGGCCCATGGCATTTATGAATGAAGAGAATGTACTGGAGCGCAGCCCACTGCTATGGAAACTTCGCCAGTCCGCACAACCCTTTCGAAGTCTGAGACAGGTGATTCATTGGGGGGGAAGGGGGGGGGCGGGGGGCTTGTGTTTGCGAAGGCTAGAACAAGACCAGCGGGAGATAGCCATACTAATTGGGTGAGAGGAGAGTGGAGGGACCACGAGTTAGTCACAATCTCATAAGAGAGATTAAAAGAGATGCTAGTTATAAAGACACACACAAGAGTGGCTATCAAGCTGATACTTACCATGCCCTTCAGGCTGCAGATGCATACATGTGAAGTCTATGAGGGGGAAATTGTAGGGGCATGAGGCTGAACAGACATCGGTGAAATGCAGGGAAGATAGAGAGAGAGAGGGACGGAGGGAGATAGCAAAGGAGATGATAGTGAGCGTTACATCTTACCATCGTCTCCAATGGATTACACTATAAAAGCTGAGGTAAACTAATCAGATCAACATAATCAAAATAAAACTACACCACCTCTGAGCCTAATACTGTAAAGAAAAAAAGGGGTGTGGTTTTTAAGGGTGGTTAATAACTGATCCATTAGAAGTGAGCTTCTCAGATGAACAGATGATCTATTAAACCCGTTTACACTTCATTGATTAAGGACACAGTGGCACCACCTTGCATGACTGGTGGATGAGCAACCGCTGATAAGGTGGATGTATAATTGCAGTACGGTACGGTAGCAGTACGGTAGAACAGGACAACACAAACGTACCTTCTCGGTCTTCGTCATGGATGACAGAGTAGGCTTGAACTTGTTGAGCATTCAGGTTGGGCTGCTCTCTGCTTTCTGTGTTGGCATTCAGATCACACACATCTGCAGCAGACTCCTACCGAAAAAAAAAACAAAACAAAATGTTGCATCAGTTTAGCTTCTGGGCCAAGCTTCAGCACTGGTGTTAACTTAAGCTCTGCCAGTTTACTTACAGAGGAGGCAACATCAGTCTCCTCCATGAGCTCGCACTCGGGGTATATTTGTATCCTGCAGGAGGAAAGCAAATGTGATTGGAAAAGCATATTGCGATATTAAAAAAGCGCAAATGTGTAGAAAGTCCCCATGGAGACAACTTTAGATGAATTACATTAATAGGAATATTGTGGAACGTTTGACAAGACGCCTTATTTTCTCTGCCATGTGCAGTATTTGTGCATAAGGTGTGGTAACCTACTAATAAATCCCTTTACGTGTTAAACATTATAGTATCCCATTTAATATTGTACATTTCTACGTCAAATATCCCAGCATTAAAGAGTTTCTTAAAAGCGCAAGATACGCCAGACTTTAGCAAAATCAACACCAGAGTGGATTAGCACTGTATTATATCTCTAACAGAGTCGGAACGAACCTTGGAGTTGTGTTAATATTGTTCTCAGCATCCACGAGAGCCTCGTTGTCGAGGTCCATTTTGAGATTCGGTTCTGGGACAAGGCCACTATGCTGGGGATCTTGAAATGCCTGGGGGAGATGGGAGAAAGAAACGCGATTCTGCTTTATGAGGAAAAAAAACATTAGTGCGTATTTTAGAAGATAATGCAGGAACATTACACTTGAAGTGTTTTTAAAGCACTTACTTTCACAAAAGTAAAGAAACCTCATAAAGACAACTAGTGTTAAGAAAAAGCCTTGACATTTCTGTGTGTGTGTGTGTGTGTGTGTGTGTGTGTGTGTGTGTGTGTGTGTGTGTGTGTGAGTGTGTGTGTGTGAGTGTGAGTGTGAGAGTGAGAGAGAGAGAGAGAGAGAGAGAGAGAGAGAGAGCTAGAGGCAGGCCAGTGATTTGTTGTGTATAAAGGAAGAGGGGGAAAAAGGACAGAAAGAAGCTGTAGTCCTGACTGCAGCCTGGTGGGAACAGAACACACTTTGTTTATGTGACAAAATGCCTCATGTTCTCTGTTCTGAAGGTCAGCATGTGGAACAACAACTTTGTTGTGTACAGAAAGAATCAAACTTCCTAAAAACGAGGAGGACATTTTGTACTGGTGAGATCCAGGCCACAGTATTGAGTACAGCGTGTAATATCTTATAACGCACACCCGGGTTCCCAACTATTGTGTGGCTGTGAGAACCGCCTGCGGTTTTGACTGGAAAGCAAAGGAAAGACGCAAAATCCCGAACGGCGCCCAAAACAATGCTGACAAACCTCTTCATCTTCTGCACACTGGTCAGGATCTGCACCAGAGGGTGATCCAGGATTAGCCCTCTCTTCTCCTCCATCAATTTCAGCACTTGCAGTCTTCTCACTTGTATGGTCCCTGTAGCGGTCCACACATCAGAAACCAGAGATAAGCAGATTTTCCCTCCCCGTACAGAGCCAGATACATGCAAGGGGGGGGGGGGGTGTTATAATTGCATATGATGTATACACTTACCCCAGGCCAGCTTGGCAGGGTGAATCTTGGCTTTCATAGTTGCTGAGATCTTGGTCTATGGAGCTTTGCAGGTCCAAAAGGTGCTGTTCCACGGCAGCTCGAAAGGATCTCCGGAGGATACTGCAGAGACGCAAATTTGTAAAACATTTCAAATCGGAATTGCAGCACTGTCGAATACTAGAATGTGATTGTTTAGAATTATATAAGACCTATCCAACTTAAAAAAATAAGGTGCCATTTTAAAACAAATTAAAAATCTTTTCTCAATTTCACACCATCTTCGCGATTATTCTTTCGGTATTTCCCGGTATTCCTTTTTCCGATGACATCATGGTCAAAAACCACGAATATAAATCAGAAAACACCGTAAATGATAGAATGTACATATTTAGTCCTAATATCGCACCTGACGAAGAACCTGACGGCAATTACATCGTTCGTCCAGTGATTCAATTTGCCGTAATAAAGAGCATGGCTTTACATTTAGGGGGGTACATTTATTTTCTAAGAGTCTGATCTCATGTGACCCATTTAGAGTTTAAACAGGAAATTTAACAAGGTCTGAGATGATTCTCTCATAGGGAGGAAGCAACCGTGCGAGTCCTGAATAATAACCCACCGTCTTAAGCGACCCACTGAGCTCTGTAATGTTTTTTTGGTGGTCTGGGTATACCTTTGACAAACTTTATGGACAAAGTATATAAATGACACATCGCCATGTAAGGTGTTTGCTGGCACAGCTGTGGCACGAAGTTTGGACCAGGGCGTTGAATGTTTTTGATTCCTGTGTGTACAACTAGGCCATGTGCAGCTGTTGGATCCCTCTACATGTCAAACACCACAAAGCAACAATCCCTACTCACTGTACACAATGTGCTCGTGTCGCAAGCACTTAGACCTGGGAAGTGGCCAAGGCATCCTGATATATTAGTTCAGGATTATACGCATCAACATTCACCAAGAGTGCATACTCAAACTATATAACACAGAAATAATAGCCAATAGATCTATGAAGGGACAGCACGGTTCAGGGCAACCCAAGCCGGCGTATTTCCTTTCAATGCAAGCTCTTTAAAATATTCTTTGTTGCAGGTCTCACTACACTGTTAGCTAACAACAAATCTGGAATCACAAAACAAAGCATCTGAAAATTGCACTCCTTAACTATTATTTAACCTTGGAGAATGTTTTTACAACACACAGCTTCTATTCTGATTTAACCGGTTCATAAACACAAGGCTACTGGGAGACCATGAAACACAAGACAATCACTAAACAATGGGCGTAATTTGTAAGGCCAGTTTAAAATTCACCGTGGCGACCCCTAAAGCAAGCAGCCGAAAGGAAAGCTATAACACTACAGTGTCATAGAGTGTCATTTACATTCTTACATGAGAAAAACAAGTAGATAAAAAGGGCAGAATGCTTTACATCATGGTGGAATTAAAGGAATAAACACATTCGCATGAGTAGCGGAAGTATGAGCACTTACTCTGCAGTTCGTGGAAGAATGCTGATAGATGTGATGTGCGAGCTGGAACAGAAGAATGGAGAACTAACATTAGGACCTGATGTAGCAAATTACAAGTTTATGATTTGGCAATGAAAAGTTCAAGTTATTTCTCTTTAGCTCTCTTCGGTAAGTGTACAAGGTCGGCTAACTACGACAACCTTACGTAACATCCAATACGCTACATATCACTTAAGAAATCTGAAAATATAATGATCAAGCAATGCAGAGTTCACTTTGGGTGTATAAAATAGCCCTAGATCTGCATAAAGGCCTTCCATTGCCACCGGGGGCAGTATAGAGTGCAGTATATTTTGTCCTTGCTTGGAAGTGACAGGTTTACAATGAACAGAACAGATCAGGAAGACAGAGTCTGACAGGAAGTGGGGAGGGGAGGTATTCAGCAGTCTGCTCTGTCCTATAAACAATCTATGGCATGGATGGAATGCTGCTTACACGACATGCCAAGCACCAGCTTTTGCTGAATGTCACATTAATGACCTGAGTAGAGGAAAACACGTCACTGATACAACAGGTGCTCGATGAGCCAGTCATGACATTGTGGTTCAGTGTAACGAGCGACGGAGACACAAATAAACACTCCTGTATGTACAGAGCGTAAATGTACATTCCATGTCAGTTAGCTATTCGGGAGCAATGGCGCAGTCTGAAACACTGCCAGCATCTACGCTGAGCCGTGCTGCTGGGCAAACATTTTCACAGAGCTGTGCTGTGCTCCGATACCTAACCACAGAGTGTGTCTTCAGTGAGAAAGTGCGTGTCCTAATGCAGTGTATGCCAATGTACGACAGAACATAATATAATAATAACGTTAATAAATGGGAGTACAGAACCTGGTTTAGTGTCATCGTGATACCTTCTTATGAGCAGTGAGTGATCCACACAGATTAGTATAAATATAATTCAGAAAGCTACAGAACAGCCCAAGAAGAATTGTTATTCTGTACATACGACACACGGCAGAAGAGGAAGCACTCGCTGTGCTTCCTCTTCTGTTTTCACCGTGGATAAAACCACATAATGCTCGTTATTCATACAAATCAAACAAGACGTTTACAAGAAATGACAGATGAGTAAATGCAAAGCTCATAACGATTTGCCTGAGACATAATTCCTGACAAGCCTATATCCGCTTGGAATCCTCGTGGATGAAAAGTTAAGCTGTAAATTACGGTAAACTATTTGCATGGTGCTTTAGTCATGTATGAGAACGAAGTAAACGAGGAGCGAAAACAACACACTTCTTCTGACTTGTAGCATTACAGCCATTACAGCCTGCCAACAGCACAACACACACACACACACACACACACACACACACACACACACACACACACACACACACACACTGACAGTGTGTAAAGCAGAAAGCTGTGAAACACAGGAGCTGGCCATGATTCAGCAACTTCGCCGTTTTAACAGAATTAGAATATTTCAACAAAAAAATTTTTGATGATCATAAACTGACAATTAAATAAAGTGTCAAATAAAGGGATTTGGTTTGAAGCTTGACTAGAGGGGGTTACTAGCATTTAATACGATCCGAATGTCATATGAAACCCTGGCCAGAGCAAAAATAACCATCAGTAAGCCCTGGCCTAGAGATCCATAGGGATAAAAGCACTATAAATCGTACGACTTCAATGAACAGAGCTCTATTCCATCTCCACAACCTTTCACAAGTAACTCAGCCCCATTATGAAAGACAGTACGTCTGTAGAGATGTCCTAACTCCTTTATCTCTCTCTCTCTCTCTCTACATCACCTGTGCAGGAGGACTTCACAAGCCATTTTTGCGCGAGTGAGCCGTTTTTGATGCGTTTCCAGTTGGGTCACACGGTTATCCGGACTGGGCGCTTTGAGGAGAAAGTGTCTGTATGAGCAGGTCAAAGAGCAAACACAGGCTGCCGACGGTCATCATGGTCTGCGCTCTGTGTGCGTGTACGGCTCGGCACTCCCCTGGAAAGTGCTGCAGTAAACAAGCTGGCCCCTCGCTCAAATACAGGGCTGTGTGGTGCACTGTAAACAGCAGCCCTCGGAACCAATTCAAAACCTGCGGGGGAGGGACTTGTCCTGACGCTGTCCTATCAGCTCTGTGTATACCTTCAAGACTCGCACACAAACCAGCCCAACACTGCGGATCTCACAGACAGACACACAGACAGGCCGGCACCTGTCACCCTCTTTTTTTTTTCTTTTTTTTTAATATAACTTGCTCATTGGCATCCTGATGCACTCGTTCTCTCCCACCCCCTTACTGGATTGTGCTCGCGTAGAGGGAATGATACAACACCCGATCCTCGGAGGGAAAACTCTTGCGGATATACCAACACAGACGAGACTCTCCATTGCTTTCACACCAGACATTTTTTCGGATTTTTCAAAACCTCAACCAGATGACTTCCACGTGACCTGACATATGACAGGGCTGAGATAAGACCTTGTAGAAAACATGAAGAAAAGTAAAAAAAAAAAATCAAATAAACTGATAAGCAAGTCGTTTTAGACGAACAAAATATACTCTCTAAAATCTGTTCCGTCCAAAATAATATTTCTAGTGGTCTGGGGAAACCTTTTCGATTTCCTAAATGGCCGTTCAAGAATTCTATCCCTCGCACAAACCAATACGTCACTGTGCTACACAGCAAGATGGTGGAATGATTCTGACTTTCATCTCAAAACGACAAAAAAAGGATTAAAGACCACTGTTGGAATAATAACATATATGGTTGGGGGGGGGGTTGAAATACAATGTTTTACTTTTGGGGAAAAAAAAGACCTGTAGATTTCACAACTATGTAACGTAACGCACAACATTTCACCACGTGAAGGGAATTTACAGGCCGCAACACATATACTATATTTTCTTAAGCCTAACACCCGTATGTCTCTGTTAAACAGTTCTCGGAGGAAGCACATATGAGTGTGATGATCAGGTGACCACAGAATTGTTTAGTGCTCATATGATATGACTGAAGCAGAAGCCTGACAGGCAGAAATCTACACACCAGACAGAAATCTATACTTGTCTTGTCAGAGACGTGAATGATGAGTCAGATGCGTTTGATTCAACGTGTTCGTGTGGTCACACGGCCGAGGCACAGGAGGAGAAGAGAGCGGGAAGGAGCTCGGGTGACGGGGTCTTTTTCCTTTTTCGTAACGCCGCGGTGAAAGCCAAGGCTTATTTAAACGAATAGAAGACGTTTAAATAAAGTAAGACTACATTTCGATGAACCTAATTCATAAAAACTCTCTGAAGAAAACAAGTTCCTCAAATCCAGCATGAGATGTTCAATAGACATCTGGGAACATTTTGGGGAATTTCCATTGGACAATGAAAAAGAACACATGCGTCGCTTTGACACCTCTGAGAACATGTCGTTAGACTGACATGCTGGTCTGAAATGCATTTATCGCAGTTCTTTCTGTCCTCCAGCGTAGAGACGAAACTCTACCCACAAAAGCTGAAAGCACAGCGCCGATGAATCCCCACTGTTATCTGTAATTCACTGATCAAGGTTGAAAACCAGTGGCGCTGGCGTGAGGATGACCTCCTCCACCTCCCACTGACTGCAAGCTGTTCACATACTCCAGTGCCTGGCCACTGGCAAACAAAGTGGTTCAAAAACACCAGAGCATAATGCTCTGTTTATTTCAGGGGCGGATGAAAAAAATACTTTCCGTAGCTGGCAAAGTGGACGTATGGGGGGAGGGGGTTAAATTTAGCTTTTTTGAAGAGTTCAAATGGACGGGAGTACAACACCAACAACTCGGGATTGTCCTGCTGCTTATTTCCCAATGCGTGACATTAAAGAAGTTAAAAGACCCACGATGAAAAATACAAGTTACAAACCAGAGAACTCGTGTTTCATGTGAGCGGAATTAATCGCTGTGACCTGCTGGCTACAGATGCCCGTGCAAACCCTGACCCTGGCACTAAAAGGATAAATCAGTAGTGAATTTCTGTGAAAATGCACCGAAAGTCCCTGAGGTAAATAATGGATAAAATCAGTTACCATATTAATCTGCAGGCAACTTAATTAGAGTTTAATATTTAAGCAAAGATTAAAATATAGCGATGTTGGTTCTCTTTTCTTACTTGTGAATGTTAATAAAATGTCAATCGCTTATACGACATTATAGAAAAAGTCTATTTGTTCGGATTAAGACTTAATGCAACAGAATATTTGGAAACATTCTTATTTCATTATGTGGTGGTAGAAAGTTTACTACTTGACTACTATCCATCGTACACACCGCACTTTTGAAATGTGAAACCTCTATAAAAACTACATTTTCCCTTTTCTAATGTACCGCTCATTCGCCCGCCTTTAATGATTTAACGGCAGACTGATATTTACATCCCTGTAGGCTGATTCAGTGCTCTACAATCCCACACGGCTCGCCCTGATACAAAGCTGGAACAGGTGGGGATGATCAGGGATCAGCCTGCGAGCCGGTAGATCTCTGACGTCCAGGCTCGATTCTCTTCTTCAAACAAGATTGTAGCCTTTTTAGACCAGCGTGGATCATGAGCTTTTGGTGGGAGAAAAAAAAAACGATGACCACACAAGAAGCAAAGCTCAGCTGTGTAAGCAAAATAGTGCTTAGACAGTTTTAAGTGACCAAATAACAATAAACATGATATTCACGTTTGATCGCCGTGATTGCGACGTTTAGATTTAGAAGCGTGCGCTCCTGCAAACATCAATTATCAATTTATTATCGAAAGCTAAAAAAGACTTTATCTCACAATCATCTGTGAAAGTGGAGTGCGTAGTCTTCCATAAAAAAAAAAAAGAAGAAGAAAAAAAAGATAGCCTGCACCAGTACACATTAAGATGATGTGACTCAGCAGATTACTCAAGATCCTCCACATCTGTGTCCATCTGAAGTAGCCTTGCTGAATGTAGTCATATTTCTTGTTGGGTACCAGCCGATGTAGAACTCAAAATAGTGCAGACCAAATCCCATATGGATTTCTAATTGCTTCATTGAAGGGCCCACTTAAGGTATAACTGAACTCGAGCAGTAGAACACCGTCCTGCACGGCATTCTGGGTTTTTTTTTATTATTATTATTATTAACATGAATGTTTCTCTGTGCGTTTTTACTGAGAACTAAACTATTTTTATTAAAGCGTGCCGATTTTAGCATTAAGTGAATCAGGATTCTGAAAATCAAAAGCAAGATATTTTGACACCATCCACTGACAAGAAAAACACACACAAATACATTGTTACTGGCCCTAACGAACCCTAAATTTATTTTTCTCAAGCCAAGTATCGCTAACTTGCACTTGCCCATAGTTACAATCCAAGAATCCAAGAAAGGGTCGCTCCAATAACAGAGAGCTGATTGGCTTGTTGCATGTTGGTCTTATTTGTAGCCGTAATACACATTGGACACCGTAGAAACAAACAAAAACAATCTAGTGCTTCGGTCTAAAGTACTTCAGGAGTATTTCAATGAGCATTAGAGGTCCTCAGGAAATGAATACCTGTTTAAAAGACTTATAACAGTCAATTTAAGGCTTTTTAAGGACTACATTTCAGATTAAAAAATTGTAATTGTATTTTTTAAGACACCCTGTAAATGTATAATTTCAAAATAATAATAATTATTATACATTTGGAGAAACTCTGCACTGTATTAGATCTAATACATCAACTGGTAGTATGTATTTTTTAATAACATTATGTATTTGAAGTGTTTTCCAGGCACTAGCGATGCTTATAATGCCATCTATTGATTGGAAATGGGTTACAGATACTTTTAAGCAAGTTAGTATTTTTGTGATGAAATGAAAATAAATAAATAAATTAAAAATGTCTAACATAGACTCATCTTTTTAATCCATATTTTCCTACCCCTCCCCACCTAACACTTCAACCTGCAATTTGATACAAGAATGCTTTTGTTCATAGCAGCAGAAAAATTCAGTCAGCGCTGCTTTTTTTTTTTTAAGCACTGAATACGAGAGGCCTTGCACCTTGCTGTTTATCTGGATTAGCTACATTCATGCTGTCTCGACTAGATTAGGCTTAAGGCCAGAGTGATATGAATAGAATGAGACATTTGTTCCAATCATTTCTCCCGCTTCATCGAGGATGCGTTTGACTATTTTACAGTGATTGCTTTCAAATTCAGATATAACGATGAGGAAAAGCAGAAGACACTTCAAATCAGTTTCATTTAATAAACCTTTTACACATTTTAATTATGGAGTTTTTTTCCCCCTAAAGCCATCATGCTGTACAGAAAAAGAGAGAGTTTTTAAGGTGAAAGAAAGTAAAATGTTCCTACCTAGAACAAGGGGTGACGTTGGGATGTTTGGGGGAGAGTGAAGAAGGACCGTCCTCGGCATCCTGCAGGAGCTCCTCACATGATTCGATCTTCTCGTCTTCTAGGAGTTCAGTGATCTACAGGAAGAAGGGAAACGCTTCAGACATTATTTGTGCTGTAGAGGTCATTTGCAGCAGAAAGATGTTTGATCCTCTAAAAGTGCTTTCAATGACAATCATTCGACCTGTGTGTTGTAGCATAGGTTGTTTTTTTTTTAATCATGAGTCTTTGTGTTGCAGTACATTTTGATCTCTTTAATTCAACTGATAAACAAAGATTAGCATTACACTCAAGGTAACGCTAGACTGTTCTTTGGACGTGCTGTACAGAGTTACGCAACATTTAAAAGCGCAGAACTACTGATACGCGGTTCGACTGAAAACAATGGAACTTGAATACCGAACGCAGCCATGATAGTAATATGAAAAGCCTTTTTTTGTACACGTAATCTAAAGCCTCTTGGCCTACAAGATCGCCTGCAGCACTGCTTTGAATCCTGAACGTCCTCTACATCTGCTGCAGTGTTACTGCCACGTTACCATGGCAACCACGCAAGCCCCGTCCGATTGGCTGCCTCCGGTTGCTACTCATCGTGTATGCAGATATGAGTCATATGCGGCGAGGAGTAACGGCTGTGTTACGAGCTCCGGATCTTCACACATCTCTATAGGTTTACAGCCATTATCCCATTAGTGTGGTAGTGATAACATTTAGCACTTGGCGCGTCTGTTCTCTGCGTGAAGGCTCCATGTCCCAGAGATCGCTCGCGTCGATTTAGCTCAACGTGAAAATTGTTGCATCCTTGTCTGTCAATGCTGGACACAATTATGCAGTGTCACAATGAAATCGTGTATAAGCCTCAAAACAGACACGGTTCTGGCGTAAATTAACCGGCTATAAATGCAAATGGATTTTTCAAGGGCTGCCACTGTGCTGTTAACAGGATTGTATTAAGTACCATGTAGAAGAGGAAAGAAATGGACCTGTGTAAATGTCTGATTTAATCCTTCTCATTGTAAAGGATTCTCCACATTATACCTATACCTAAATGAGATGTATGTGGCGCCAGGAGATGTTCAATCTGGTTTAAACTTGGCAGAGAATCAGAATCAAGTCCATGTTGCCTGGCCAAGTGTACTGACACACACAAGGAATTTGGATCTAGCGATTGGTAATTGTCAAAAGTACAGAGACAATGATGCTGTACATTCAGAACATCGAGATCATGGGTCAGTTTTATGGAAAGTCTCACGAGGTCAAACGCTTATCCCTCTTTATCTGTATTGTCATATTTTTATCTATCACTATTATACTAATGACACAGAACTCATCTGTATTACTCTATCCATCCTATACACCTCTCCTACACGTCATTCACAACGAAACACAACAGGGAATCTATTAAAGGGTTTGAAAGTTACACTGCATCTCCTGGAGTTTTAAAGACTGGAAACTTTCATGGGAATTTACAGGAATATTCTTTGAATTTATAAAATTACAGGTTAGCCAATCACAGAGAACTCAACGGTAGTTTAAAGAAAATTAAACACATTTTTAATTTTACATAATTACACATAATTACATACATTTAAAGCTTCCTTGTGCTGTACGTAAGCTACTGTGCAACAAAAGGATTCTAGCATTTAAATCCATTTTTTCAATTCGGTATATCAAGCATTCCACATGTTCTCCAAAACATTATAAAACAGAACAATCATAGGTCTGTTCTGTGTCAGTATATAATTAAAGACCCACTAAGATAACACAAATGTCACTTCCGTGCGAGCGTTCGTCGGGATAAACACTCGGTGGTGATATTTAGAAAAGGTGTCAGTGCCTGTACGATCCAGCAAGCCCGAGAGTAGAACAATGCTTTTGGCAGAATGCTGAGGAAAAGCATTTGAGAGTGTTGTGTTAAAGAAAAGGCAGTATTACAGACAGACGATACAGGTCTGCTAATACTCAAATATCAACACACTCGTTTTTTTTCCCAGACAACTAAATGACTGGGTTAATTAAAGCGAAACAATACCAACAATGTAAAACATTCGTAGTAAGAAAGGAGCATGAGAACAAAGCCACAGTTAATACAAATAGCATTACACACATCTAAACACAGCAGCTTGAGTAATGTCATCCAAATCACTTCGAGATCTTTTTTGTTAATCATTAGTTATGTTTCATTCTCATTGCTACAGACCTTGTAGGGTCAACATTCTCTATGCCTGCGCTTTTCTGCCTGGCAACAGTAAGCACACACTGCAGTCTTTGCTATAAGAAAAGGGGTAGTGGATGATGAGGCATTAAAGGGTTTGGTTATTGTAGTTCAAAGCACCATTCAATTATTATATCATTCATTCAAATCCTTATAAATGCGAATCAGTGATGCCAAACTACATTTATAAGGATTTATGTTTACTAGGTACATGGTAATCACCCGGGTCACTGACATGCAAAAAACAAACACACACAAAAAAAAAAGAAATGAAAAGAAAATAAATCATAAATTTGCTATTGCTCAACCCTTGTAACCAGGTGTTGTTTATCTGAAAGTATGCAGAGAAAACATTTATTTATTTGCTTCACCTCAGGAGGCGGTGTCGGTATGCGGACATTCCAGATTACGCAGCATACGCATTCAAAAAGTACAACGAGCCTAATTACTGGTTGTGATGATTAATTAGTGGCCATTAAGGTTGCACGTGCAAACACACACACACACACACACACACACACGCACACGCGAGAAATGTGTGCACGCCCTCTCTAAGGAGCAGATAAGCGCACGTTGCTATCGGTGAGCATAGGTGGAAAGTTTTTTCACTGCGCTGACAAATGAGCTCTCTGTGTGCTGGCACAGTTGGTTTACTCACACTAGACAAGTGGGAAGTATTAAGAATGCAGGGAACAAAAGGACTCGGCCATTGGCAGTTCTTTCGGCTTGAACGAGCAACTGGACGAGAAAAACACTGTGCAGGAACACTGGAGCGTGGACGCTTATCCCTAACACTCAATTCCATCCATCCATCCAAGTCCAGACATGAAATAAGTGCCTCAAAGAGAAGGCACAACAAAGAGATTTCTCCATTATTATTACAAAAATAAAAACCTTCAGAAGTTAAAAGGTATTTTTTTTAATAGAGTGACTATTTAGACCTTTTAAATCATAGAAAACATCCTAGGCAACATCCAAAACAGCAATCACCTGCTCCGTCTTATTTACACAACAATCTAAACTCAAACCACCCTGAAGTCCCAAAATAGGTTTATGTTACAGAACTAATCAACTGTTTTCTTATCCTAAATAATGATCGGTAAACCGGTGCCACGGATTCTCCCATATTCTGCCACTTTTCAAAATCACAGGGTAACTAATTCTACCCGCTGAAACGAAGGGCCATTAAGGCTTGCACACAATAACGCCATGGACTTGAACTCTGTCTGTCTTAAAGGCCTTTGTGAACCGAATTTGCATAATACATCTGGTAACCAGGCAATGGGTGTCCCTAAACAGGAAGCGACAAAGCCAAGCGATTCATATCTATTTTAGTTTTTGTTTGAATATAGACGCAGATCTGGCAGCGAGCCAGAAGGACCAACCCACATTGTATCTACATGTCTTCTCTGTTACCATGTGACATTTTCACAGTGTTAGGTCGAGATCAGATAGAATAGTGTTCATTCCCTCGCAGAGGAGAAAATCCCAGCTCGCTGACTCACTCGGGCCGATTGGACGATTCGTCAGGAAGAACAGCGAGTCTGTAGACCGATTTCCGTTTCTGCCTCGACCTGCTTCCCAAAGAAGCCTGTGTATGGCATGAGCCACTTAAATTTAGGTTAGTTAATTTTGTCGCTCGATATACGAATAAAACAAGTTCAATCAGGCATGTGAAGGAATATATGATAAAATATATGATCTTTATATGTCCCTTATGTAATAAATCTTAAAATAAAAGTAATAAACGAGTTATTACTTTCGAAAAGCTCGTGTGCAGAGGGCGAAAATAGTTTTACATACATTGGAGATTTGAATATTGAAGGAACATTTTTGAATAATTCCCAAGTATAGCTCTGTATTCCTGCAGTCTTTCAAATTTCAATATAATGGTTTAGACAGTGACATAGCTGCTGTATAAACACTCGCTTTATAACTGTTGCTATATGAGCAATCATTAGGGCTGATTAAATAGATTAAAATATTTCACTGCGATTAATCGGACGATTGCCATGAGTTAACTCTTGATTAATCGACCATAAATGAATACTTTTCATGTTTCTAATACTCTTAACTGTTACAGATGTTATATGTTTATACATTTCACTCCAAATCACTCCCTTTAATAAAATGATTGACTATTAAATATTTTTCTACTCTGGAAATGATTCTTGCAGTATTATCCTGTCAATTTGAATGTTATTTTTTAGTGTTTGTTTGAATTGTTAAATTTGGTTCGTGGCTCCTTTAAGAATTATGTTCCAGTTGCGTTCTATATAAACTGCTGATATGTTTAGGTTCCATATGGTAATATAGTGAGTAGCACATACCTGTGGTGAATGTGCAGCTAGTAGGCGTAATTTGGGGGTAATTTAGGGAGTTGTGAGTGGACACATGTTGCCATGCTGTTTTATGTTAATGAAACATCTCTTTTATATTCCATGCTAGCATTACAGGCGGTACAACGCAGCTTTGGGAAGATCAATGCTGAAATTATCTGGGAAGGCGACATAGACTGGAGTTTCTATTCATTTGTTCTTTTTATTTATTTAGAGTGAATGTGAAAACGTGCACAGCACTCATTTATTTATGCGGACTGTGCTAATCGAGCGTTAATAAAATTAGAATTTGTGTTAACACGTTATTAACGTAATTATCGCATTATTTTACAAACAGTGAAGAGTTTAACGATAATTCAATAACAGAATGTCACAACAATAGCTCTGAGTGAACACTGACATATAGGTGCCATAACGGTTAAGCTGGATGTTAATGTGATGTCATTGTGGCCACGTACCTGTTCGTTAATGGAGCTGTAGTCATTGCTAGTGGAAAGATCATCCTCGGTGTCGAAAAAGTCCTCCCAGTTCTCAAGCAGCTCGGCCAAAATGCGGCTCACTGACTCTTGCTCCCTCAGTTCCTCCACATCTGTATCTAAGCTGCACAGCGAAACACGAGAAATTCAAATTCACTTAAATCGAGCAAAATACAACCCATAATTTTGGATTGTGCCCAAAGGTAAGGGCGATTTCTGATTGGACCATCGCGTCAGCATCTTACTGAAAGATGTCGGGGCCGAAGACGGCAGCGAGGGTTCCGATGCTCCAGCTCTCCACCTCGAGAGAAGCCACGTTTGAGAGGAAGCGGCAGAGAAAGCGCAGCAAGCTGTAGTTGACCTGGGGGAGCTGCTGCAAGACGTATTTCATGTTTCCCGCCAGCTCGTTCTCGCCGCTGTATTCTGAAGGGACGAGAGGAAAACAGTTTGTTCTTTCGGGGCGAAAAGTGAAACAGATATGAGATGTGAAGGAGATAAATAAGACTGCATACGTGAGAATGTGAACGAAAAGGGTGCTCCTGCTGCACGCAAGATCGGCACCAGAGATAGATACGGCAAAACACACAGATATCTATATCTATATCTATATATATAGATAGATAGATAGATAGATATAGATAGAGA
The DNA here is from genome assembly GCA_030449085.1 of Kryptopterus vitreolus. Classification (NCBI taxonomy): domain Eukaryota; kingdom Metazoa; phylum Chordata; class Actinopteri; order Siluriformes; family Siluridae; genus Kryptopterus; species Kryptopterus vitreolus. Next base: position 6,863,084 of record JACRUU010000025.1, on the reverse strand, counting down.
AAATATTCACAGACTAAACTGACTTTTCACACTTGGAATAAAGACCACATGACTGTGTAGAAGGCTGGGTGGAGGTCCCAAACATGTTTCCTGTTAAAAATCGTCTTTTACTCTTCATTCATAAGCTAATCATTTCCCACCCACTTCCTGTAGTCACACGGTCATCTGCTCGATCCATGTTAATATGTCTCGGCTGCCAAATAGGTTTCAGATCGGGCTGTTTTGAATCTGAGAGAACCAAATGTGCGAGCAGGTATAATTATGGGAGGAAGTGTATGCGATCTGCCCCAAAGGCAGATTTTTCCAGAAGATTCCAAGAACAGGAGTAATGGTTCAAGTGGCAGGAGAACAAGAACCCACCTTGATAAAGGTGCAGTATGTGTGTTTGTAGGTCTGCAGGAATGATAGGCTCTGGAAGCTCCTGCAGGAAGAGGCGCAGCAGGCTGACGGCTGAGGCCAGATCTGCTTCCTTTTCCAAATTCACCTCCTCGCCGTTGTCATAGCGCTGCCGCAGCCAATCGACGCGCTCCGCGTTTCCGTTCACCAGGAACAGACCTTCGAGGCCCAAGCCCCCTGCAAACGCAAGCATGCACACACGCACAAACACACACTCTTTGTTATTAACTTTTCCACTATGCTGCAATGCTGGGAATTTTAAAGGTGCGATCTAAAGCATGACGAGTTACAACCGATCACATGACAAATAATGTCTCGTGCTTTGCTGGAAATTCGCCACAGGCATTAGCATACAATGCACGGATAGAATCCTTTGGGTTTTTTTGGCTATATGTGAAAAAGGTTATTCCACAGTACATGGATAATTGCAGCTAGTTTGTTTGTTGTCATAATCTAAAATGAACTGAGTCAGCCGTTATTTGCAGAGAGGTACAGTCATGACCGTCTCGTGCCATTTTTAACACTCCCTGAAGTGATGAGCTTTTCTAAGTTGGTTACGGGGAGAGAAAAAAAAGAGAACACGGAAAGTAGGCGGAGTTCACATGCCCCAGTTCATATCCTGCATCAGAGATTCTAAAATAGCCTGTGGTCTATGACTGACAGCTCACAGCACTCTTAAAACTGAGAAGCTCTCGTACACAAAAAAAAACAACAACGAACCAAACAAACAAACAAAAAATTATTCTCGAGCCAAAATCAGCCTCCATTTGCAGAATTAGCTTTTGGCTTGCACACTTGGCAAAAAGTCTACTACAATTTGGATGTTGAACTGATTTACAATTCTAGAGTGAAACGTTAAAAAATAACAAAAGCTGTTTTCACCTCAGAGTTTGGAGGGGGAGGGGGGGGCTGTGTTGGTTTATACAATCAACAGAACTATAATTAGGATGAAGAAAGAGCTTTGCCTGGGCAGAAGATGCTTCTTTAAATCCCAGATGAGAAGATAAACCCTTACTTGACGGGTGGTCTCACTAACTTACTCGCAAACAAGTAACCGAGCCGCCGGCGCCTGTTGTATTTAATTACACTTCCTCCTACACCGTGTTCTAATGAAGTGAAGGGAGATGCCACCGGGCTCTAAATTGCAGGGGTGGATTGCTATACGGGGAAGGGGATGCACGGGCACTACCGGATCCGCAATCCACCTCAACATGTATTATTATCATCCTATTACAAAACGCAGTCGCATGTTGATAAAAACACTAATGCAATCAAGTACAAACTACAATTTCTAATAAAGACATTGGAATGGCAAACATCCACTCTATAAATGTCATTTAAGACCAAATTCGCAAATTTCAACAAGATCCTCTGAGCTGTATATTCGAACGGCGAAATATTGGAAGGCCAGAGTGCTGATAGCAGCAAGCGACCCTTAAGCTACATCTTAACAGTGAGCAAGTGGCAATAATTTCAGTAGGGTTGAGATCATATCGCTCACTATCTACAAACCATTTAAATCAGGGGCGTCAAACTAAGTTCCAGAAGGGCAGAGGACCTTTACCTTCAACTGCAATTAAAAAAATGCCGGATCCAACTAATCAAGTCATTAAAACCTTATTTGAAAACTATATGGTACGTATAGGGGCACAGTGGTTTAGTGGTTAGCACGTTCGCCTCACCCCGCCAGGCTCTGGGTTCGATTCCCGTCTCGGCCATGTGTGTGTGGGGAGTTTGCATGTTCTCCCCGTGCCTCAGGGGGTTTTTCTCCGGTCCAAAAACATGCACGGTAGGTTGATTAGCATCTTGGAAAATTGTCCCTAGTGTGTGAATGTGAGTGTGTGTCCTGCGATGGGTTGGCATTCCATCCAGGCTGTATCCTGCCTTAATGCCCATAGACGCCTGAGATAGGCACAGACTCCCCGTGACCCGAGGGAAGATCGGATATAGTGGTAGAAGATGAATGAATGAATGAATGTATATTGGCGTAGGTTAGAAACAAAACCCTTTGGGGCTGTGGCCCTCCAGGAACTGAGCTTGACACCCCTGATTTAAATCACAAGTTCATGCACAGAAGAATGCCCATGCTGGAACAGATTTCATTCTCCACGTTCATCATTATTCATATTTTTAAAAAATATATACAAAATAACAGCCGACGGAATTGTGGCTTCTTTGCAAGTTTTCTCTTGATGTGAACCAGATGTTAAGCTCATTTAATGTTAATCTTGGGTCGGACACGCTTCTGTTACGCCGAAAGTCATAACAAGATGTTTTATTCCTAGCTCTATAAAATGAATAAATAAAAAACTGATGCATGTTGCTTTAGGCCTATTATACAAAGAGCTTTTATACTGAAGTCTTAATGCAAGCAGCAGCAGTTTTAATTCAGTTAGTAAAGGTTCCAGGGGCCAAGCAATACTCTATTTTTTCCCCTGTAAAGAAACATGAGTAGATACGAGTAGATCTGACCAAGTGATATTAAACAGACGAGGCAATCATTGCTCGATATGTAAATGAAGTCTGGTGGTAGGGAAGACGGAGAAGGTGCTTGTAATTTTCAGGTTTAATGAACCTGCAGGTTTCTAGAAAGTAGAAAATACTTTTGATGGGATTAAGACGAGACGCCGCCTCCCACTCACCGTGCTCTTCAATGTATTCCACGATGGTCCTAACTAACAGGGGGACCTCCTGACCTGGCTGGCCGCTCTGCTGCACCTCCTCCAAAGGGATACCAAACACCCTGGCTGTGTTGAGGGACTCACTCAGGGTATGAGAGAGACTCTTCCTCATCGCTTCCGCAGCCGCACCACTTGAGTCGCTCTGTATGACCGACCGACACAATAGCAGAGTCATGGAAATGCTACAAACAGAACAACAAAAACAAAAACAGACCGAGGGGCGGAAAAGGGGCAGTTAACAAACAAGGAACGGCGCTAATCTTGCTCTGACTTTTGGGCCGGGTTATGTAAGGGACATGACAAGGTTATGCAAAATGATCTGACAAACTGCAAACGTGGCATGCAGGCCACACTGATGGAAGCAGGTGGTTGAGCTGCAAGACTCCTCATTACATCGTGTCATTATCAATATACACACAGACACTAGTGTTTTTTTCCTTCTAAAATTGCTTCCATCAAAAAGAATATTAATTACTTTTTATTAAAAGCACTGAAAATATTATATATCGAAGAAAAAGATACTTTAATACTGTTTATAAAAAGAAGAAGAAAGTATATGAATATTACTCACCGTGTGTTACTTTAAAAATCCAGCTGTTTAGTGAATTCTCTGCTCTACTCACTAGCAGTAAATTGAGAGACCATCTATGGCTGCTTCAGGTTATGGCAAAAGATGAGCCTGTAGTTCCTCATTGACGGACCGCAAATCCTGTTCAGGACGTCAGTAGTTAAACTGAGGAGAGAGAGAGAGAGAGAGAGAGAACAGCGAAATCTGTCATGAGAAACGCTTGTTATCGATTAACTTAGGAATAAGGAATTAAAACAGTGTGGGACACAGTTATGTTAATAAGGTATGTGAACTAAAGCTAAAAGCATTCCATCTTTGTAAAACTCTTCGAATTTGAAGCATTCCATACAAAATTCATATTCAATGAATGTAATCTGTTGGCATGCATGACATAAGAAAGGTCGTTAATACATGCACTGGGAGAAATATTCATAACTATTATTGAAAAACATGGAAATATTTTCAAATAAAACAATGATTTTCTTGGGTACTATATGTAGAGCCATGTAAACAAACATATATATATATATATATATATATATATGGGCAAAAGTACTGGGACTTTTACAGTCAAATTCCCAAATTGTTACCACAAAACTGAAATTACACAATTACATAAGCTATCTTACGATGTGTGAGTTTCCCTTCACTTGATCTCGGAAACCCAGCCCTGATCCGTCATGCCAATGTCCCTGTGTGTCATGAAGATATGGTTTGAACTGGAAGATGCCTGCTTCAGAGCTCTGACCTCAACCCAGGACTAAAACACTGACTGCACCCGAGGCCTCCTCGCCGTACGTCAATAACCTGACACGCTTGAGCACAAATCTCCAAAATCTAGTGGAACATGTTCCCAGAAGAGTGAAGGTTATTATAAAAGCAAATGGCGGCTAAACTTGGAATGAGATGCTAAATAAACCCCATACAAATCTTATCGTAAGGCGTCCACAAACATGCGTGCACATTCTTTAAAACGTTTATCCTGTGGAATATTCCTCTCAATCTGCTTGCTAAACATGAAATCGAATTACTGAATTACCTCAATCATCATTCACACAAAGCACCTTTTGAAATGGACAAAGCATCCTACTTCAGATTATCCGCCCTTGTGAACTTGATGTTTTATATATTTATAGGTTCAGTATTTAATAACGCCGCTATCTAATATCGCCTGCATGAAATGGGGTCAAACCGCTACTAATACCGAGTGGATAGATGCGAGATGACGCTTATGTACAAATCTCTCTGCTTTTGCGCAATAGAGCGGAGTCCGGCTATCAATCCCACGCAATCGAAAGCGATGACCTTTCGGCACAAAGTCCGCCATTGTTGGAGAAGTTCACGAAACAGGTGTGCGAGTGCCAGCAATCAGGTGCATTCTATTTTTTGCTTGATGTACCACATTGTTTAACTGCTCAATTGTCCTACTACACACTCTCTCTCTCTCTCTCTCTCTCTCTCTCTCTCTCTCTCTCTCTCTCTAGCTCTCTATATATATATATATATATATATATATATATATATATATATATATACATACACACATCACTAAATCATCAAAAGCCCAATAACTTGTGTACGTGCTTCTTTCAGGGGCCAGGGCTTGAATGCATGTAATTAATTAGTAATGATAGATCTATTTAGTAGGCAGCTGAACGACAGCCACATTAATGACACGGGAGCGGGTCAAAGCGAGAGCAGCACTATGGCTACAGCGAAACAACCGTTCTGTTGTAAATGTGCCGATCTCAGTGTATCTACCGGACGAAAAGAAAGCGTTCTTTTGTGGCAAATGGAAATTTCCACTCTGACGTACAAACCCTCTGAAAACACTTCAACTACTTTGCAAAGTGGCACCACAGAATTAAGCGCTAATGATTAGCACGCAGAGAGGAGAAGCCAGCAAAAACGTTCACGCCGTTCACTAGGGACAAGGGAGACAGGACAACAGCAAAGTACACGTGCTCTTTGGGGAATTTTACTGTTTCATTTCTAGTGTACAGTCACCTTCTGAGGAAACAGGAGCTCTACCGAATTCCCCAAATTTTTACAAAAAGGACTAATAATAAATTATATTTGACCACTAACATACAGAAATGTGTACTGTCAATTGTATATATATATATATATATATATATATATATATATATATATATATATACATGCAACATAAATGTTGATATTTCCATATATTAATCTCAATGTGATGACTTTGGCTTAAGTTTCATTGCATTTGGTTTATTTTGATCTGTTCTCTTGACCGAGTATCTACGTGATGCCTTGAGATAACAAACCACACTCCCCTTGAACATAACAGGAAGCACGATTGCATTTCACTTTCGTTACGAGGAATGGAGAGAAGAAAAGAAAAAGAAAAAAAAAGATTTCAACCTTATTTCTTGTGACGGGTAACACCCTAGGCAATAAAAACATGGTTCATTGTTTTGGCGCTAACTGACCAAGAATTCTGTCACCGTCTGAATAGCATTATCCCAGATAACTGCAACTGCTTATCTAGTGCACACACACACACACACACACACACACACACACACACACACACACACACACACACACCCATATGGTACTCCAACTGTTTCCCCGGCTCGCTGCGGGATGAGTCTGAAAAGAAGCTGTCGCTTGGCAGAGAGGCTTTCATCTGGGCCAAGTAAGGGAGGGAGAGAGAGAGAGAGAGAGAGAGAGAGAGAGAGAGAGAGAGATGAGGGAGAGAGAGAGAGAGAGAGAGAGAGAGAGAGAGAGAATCTCCTTGAGGACAGCTGGCTTTAGCTGTAATCTGTGTGACACACATTCAGCAGGTTTTAAAGGGCGAGCCACCTTTGCGCAGCATCACGCAGTACAGCAACCAGATCCTGCAAGAAGTTATTCTAGCGTCCGCTTTTCTGTTTTGGGAGGCGAGGTGCTTTCACGCTGGTGTGAACGCACGGGTTTGTCTCGTCTTTCAGACATTCTGTCCTTGCCTCGTCAGGGGACCTTGGTTTTGTTTGACCACAGTGTGTTAGAAAATAAATGATGAGCAGTGTGTGGGTAAAAAAGCACAAAATGTTGCAATGGGGTTTAGCTAACACTTAATACCCTTGACTAGTGTGTCAAAAGACGTTGGAGGTGATAATTACTCAAACATGGAAAAACAATCAGCGGACAAATAATTAATGGATGGATGACAAGCGCTAAAAATATCCTGGCGCAATAACGGAAGGCATTTAAGCGCGACGGTCCACAAAACACAGCATTTTGAGCAATACAGAACCACCACTTTCCAATCAAGCGAATACAATGTTTAAGAGGTGTTCAATACGCATAAATACACTGTTTATATAGCAGATATCTAATCACACAAATAGTAATCTAGGTATATGATATGGCAATACATATTGCAGGACAACAGAACAATTTCTATTTGTTATATCGGCAATAAAACAATCCTTGACTATATTGCCAGCGCGTAGCGGAGGTGTGCTGTAACACAGACAGGGATGGAGGGATTGTAAGAGGGTGAAACTCCCTGGGACATAAAACAGACATGGGCCTGACTAACAGATGAGGAACATGCACGTAAAAAAGATATTTCTGTTGTTTTGAAAAGTTGTTTGAAAGTCGGACACTGACCAGAATACGGTCATTTGCAAAATATCCCGCAGATCGGTCCCAGCTTCAGAATCGAACACGACAAACCTCTTCTATCTCGGAGATTCCTGCAACTGGAAGTTGAATAGTGTTTAATTCAAACTGTTTTCGCTTGTTTTTAGTGTCATTTCTCTTCTTTTCACGTTTCTTGAAAAAAGGAAAAATGTCTTTTAGCACTGTTTCATTCACAAAATTATCATCATAAATGCATAATTTGATAAGTGTATGTATGTATGTATATATGTATGTGTGTGTGTGTGTGCGTGTGTATGTATGTATGTGTGTGTGCGTGCGTGTGTGTGTATGTATGTATGTATATATATATATCTATCTTCGTCATCACCATTGTGGTTGACTGTTTCATGACTGTTCGGCTGTGCATGTTGACAAAGGGTGTAGGGCAACACGTATACATTACCGATAAGAATTGTACTGATTATATTAGTATTTTGCAAAAAGATCTGGTGTTTAAATTGAAACATTTTACAAGACAGTACAGTTTTCTAAAATGATTAAAGCTGTTAACAACACCACCAAAAATCTTGCACTGGAACTTCAACTTTGTTATAGTAAATTTAAAAAAACGCTGACGTTCATGCTGTATTTATCACTTTAATCAGAATCCACATCAGTACTGAATGTACTGCTTGGAGTTTTCTTGCTTTACTGTGCCTCAGTCATTTGGAAAGGGCACAATACTGATTAAGATGGAAGCTGCAAAACTCGCAGAGGACAAAGCCCTATCTCTGTGCTTTATTTGCCTGGGCTTAAACTCAAACTTTTAAACCATATGCCGAACGTCGTTACATAAGCACGGTTTAGGCTTGAGGATGTTTAGAGAAACAGTCGCACATTATGATGTTGGAAATGCCAATTATTAAAATAATCATGTTTGGATTTGAATAATTGTGTTTTCTTGTCCTGTTAACTATAGAAATAGTCCGGTGGGATATAAAGTGAGAAGGGTGGAAAGCTCTGGAAGACAATCTATCAAAGGAATAAATATGAGCAAATGAAAATGAGCTAAATAGTTGGATTATACTTAGAAATAGATGTATATTTGGAGAATAAATACAATGTAATTAGGTTTAAAATTATGTTTGGGGATTCAAATCTCGTTTATTTTATTTTATTTTTTTTAGCCATTCTGTTGGCCTTTGAACAATAGAAAACTGTATGAAAATGGAAAACGAGACAAAATGAAGTGAGAAAGTTGACAAATACTAACATATAATAATTCATGCAATAAATAATACCGAGCAAATAAAAAATAAACTTATAAATTAGAATTATAAAACAGATGTCCATTCAGGGAGTCTGTACAAGTAAATAAGTTAAAAAGATGCTCTAGGATTACTTTTTTTTTTTTTTTGATACTAGAGATCACATCAATTTTTGTTGTTATTTTTAATTATATATCCATATATATTATATTATAAGATATATATATATCCACATCCGAAAAACTCATTTTTCAATGAGAAAGGTGGCGCGTCCTAGATGATGATAAAGTATGCAATAAACAACAGCGAGCAAACGAAAAATAAACAATGCAATTGGATTATACTTATAAAACAGACGTCTATTTGGGGAGTCTGTATAACTAAATAATAATAATAATAAAAAAGCTCTAGTGGTAAAAACTTAGTGTTTTTTGTTGTTGTTGTTATTCTGAATGTCCAAAGCATAAAACCCCTTTGACTAAAGCTGACAATTTCCATAAAAAAGGAAAACAAAGAAAAAGGCCGGAGATTTTATATATATATATATATATATATATATATATATATATATATATATATATATATATATATATATATAAATAATACCAATAAATAAATAATACAAAGCAGATGGAAAATAAACAAAATATATGTATTATACTTATATAGACATACCATTCAGGGGGACAGAACAATTTCATTATGAGTTTAAAAAAAGCGCTCCAGAGGTAAAAACATGTTTCTGAATTAAATTGACTATTCTGTGGGTAATGAGGAAAATCCCTTTGACTAAAACGGAAAATAGAAAATGAATAAAGCAGAAGACAATAGATTAAATCCACATCATGGCCAAATCAAAGCTCATTCATCTGCCCTCCAATTATAAACATCATTAACAACTCGTGCTTTAGTAACTCAGCTGAATTTGACAGGTCAGGATGAGTAAGCATAAAACAAGTCATCGTTCAGCACACACTATAGCTGCACATAAAAATAGCAACAAACAAAAAACAAAAAAGCAACAAACAAAAAAAAGGAACCGATTCCCATCCGTCCGAACACAAACACATTTCGGACCGAGAACCGGTTCAGCAGCTCGCCTGGGTTCGTTCTCAGAGCCCGAGGGACAGCGACGTCTAAACCACCCAAACCTAGCGTTCATAGTCCTTCACTGACGCGTCCTAAGCGAGCTAAAATAAACAGCAATATATGCGTAAAATAAATAAATAAATAAATAACAACACACAAATAAACGATACTCCCAAAGAGCCACTATGTGCTGTGCTGAGCGCAGGAATGTCAGTCTTATCGGTGCGGATGCCAGAGACAAAGCTATTCAAACACAAATAGACATTATTCACAGGACAACCTTTGTTTCCAGTGACACATTTACGTGAAAAATAAATTATTATAAATAATAATAACGACATTGTATTAGTACATAAGGCCAAAATGAGAGAAGGTGTATTCAGGTCGTAAGCTAGCAAGCTAACACAGCTAGCAAAAGCTTGAGGCTAAGTCCTCTCTCTCTCTCTCTCTCTCTCTAACGGCATTGAGGAAGCAGAGCCCCGTCTCACTCTCACTCACTCACTCACCAGGTCAAATCCGACGACAACCGAGAGCAACAAACTGCTTCTTTTTGCAATTTGTCGTCCCGCAGGGCTCCTCTAGACAACGCAGGCGAGCAGAAAAAAACAGCTAAAATATGTAACCGGGCATGCTCGGCTCTTCTAGCTCATTTCTTTTTTTTTCTTTCTCTCTCCTCCGCTTAAAATGGAGTAAAAAGCAGGCGTTACAGGCGTTACAGGCGTTACAGGCGTTACAGGCGCCTCCGTCGCGGTAGAACTGGAGGAGTCGTTTACAGTACACTGACCAGAGCTAACACACCCACAAACGCACCGAGCCAGACGTGCCAAACAGCCAGGCCCCGCCCCTAACTCCGCGCAGGCGCACTCCACGACACATCCTCCAGCATCCCCTGAATGGTTAAGTTTTCACAGCGAGGATTCTAGAAATTTCTGCCCGGGCTTTTTCTCCTGATGGAAGCGAAGGAACAATCAATAAATTGCGTAGTACAGGTGCACATCAAGCGTAAACGCTGTGAAACTTCCAGAATTCCAAAGAGCACCGTTGTGTAATCTTGAAAATAAAGTGAAAATAAACATGTAAATACACCAGACCTAATATTATGACTAGTGAAGGGAATACACTGGGCACGGTGGCTTAGTGGTTAGCACGTTCGCCTCACACCGCCAGGGTCCGGGTTCGATTCCAGTCTCAGCCATGTGTGTGGAGTTTGCATGTTCTCCCCGTGCCTCAGGGGGTTTTTCTCCGGGTTCCCCGGTTTCCTCCCCTGGTCCAAAAACATGCATGGTAGGTTTATTGGCACCTTGGAAAATTGTCCCTAGTGTATGAATGTGTGTGTGTGTCCTGTGATGGGTTGGCATTCCATCCAGGGTGTATCCTGCCTTAATGCCCATAGACGCCTGAGATAGGCACAGACTCTCCGTGACCCGAGGGAAGATCGGATGTAGTGGTAGAAGATGAATGAATGAATGAAAGTGAATACACACCATGGCACCTCTTAGTGTGTGGAATGTAGATCAGGCAGAAAGTGAATTTTTTGGCCTGATAGTTGATGTGTTAGAAGCAGGAAAGAAATGGGCAAGCATAAGGATTTGATTGAGTTTGTAAAATAATTGTGATGGCTGGACGACTTGGGCATCTCCAAAGCAGCTCTTATGGGGTATGCAAAAAATTTGCAAAGTGAAGGCTGGTTCGTGTGGTCCGATCCAGCAGTCCAGACGACAAACATTATATTATCAAGCTAGAACAATAACCTTTATTTGTCACGTATACATTACAGCACTGTGAAATTCTTTCTTCGCATATCCCAGCTTGTTATTGGTAGCTGGAGTCAGAGTGCAGGGTCAGAGCCATGATACCGCGCCCCTGGAGCACAGAGGGTTAGGGTCTTGCTCCAGGACCCAAGGGCGGCAGCTTGGCCGTGCCGGGGCTCGAACCCGGATCTTCCGATCTTCAGCTCAGCGCCTTAGACCACTGAGGTGATCATGATGTTATGTACAACAAATAAATATGTAGGCTCATCGGTCACCCATCATTATAATGGCTTTGGGAAGATTAATAAAGGTCTTTATAAAGGTCAGTCCAGCAGGGTCGGATCAGATGATGCTGAAAAAATCACGAGAAGTGCTTAAAAAAAAAAAGCTTTTGGCAATCTACCATGCAAGTACTGAGGAGACTCCACCCAAGGACATTTCATCACCATCAACCTTATAAGACATTTGGAAGTTATTCACTTAAAGGAATTTGACCGGTTGGCGGGCACTAAGAGAAACCAGGGCAGTTTATCAGCTCAAGCGCTGTCAGGAACAGAGATGTTTGAAAAACAGGAACTGCAAGGACAGTTTTTTTTTCTTCTTCTTTTTTTCGGCTGCTCCCCTTAGGGGTTGCCACAGCAGATCAGCAGATCATCCATCTCCATACCAACCTGTCCGCTACATTTGCCCCTTTCAAAGCAAAGGATAGTAAGAAGCATAAAGGAAATAATGCACCTCACTGTGATCATCAGCCTATGTCTATTGTGGAAGACAAACGTTGCACATGTTGCTTGGTCATAAATACAGATTTATCAATCATCTTCCCTTAATAATTAACACTACTTAATAAACAGAATGCTTCACATTAACCCTGTAAACGGTGATCGGCATTAATAGATATTTACATTATATGTATACCTGAACAAAACGTATACACGGTATGTAAACATGTGATATATATAGATATATATATATATATATATATATATATATATATATATATATATATATAATAATCTAGTGATTTGTGGTGATAGAAAGTAGATTGAAGAGGTGAAGGTACATGTTGGAGAGAAGGGGATCAGACGATCTGATGTGATGACTCCCTTTTGGGAAAAGGTGAAGGAAATAAAGAAGAGGATCATCTAAAATATTCTATGAATTTTCCAATTATAATTATCCCGAGATGATTCACATGCACAATGGGTGATTAACTGGTTGATTAAGGCATTGGACCCAGGACCGGAAGCTCTCAGGTTCAAATCCCACCACCACGCTGCCACTAGTTGGCCCTTGAGCAAGACCCTTAACCTTCAATTGCTCAGTTGTAAGTTGCTCTGGATAAGGGCGTCTGCCAAAATGCTGTGCAATGCTATAAATATAATCTACAGACATCAACATGGCTGAGAGGCAATAATGTTTCAGTGGAAGAACAAGCAGCGAGAATATAAATCAGCATTTCACTTTTATTATATGTAATGTGTTTCGGGCGGACTTTTGGGCAAAACATTTTATGTATTATCTCTACAAACAAAGAGTTGCGTAAAGAGTTCTTCACATGACCACCCGAGAAAACTTTATAGACGGTATTTCCATTCGAATTTGGATTATAAGAAGGACAACACAAATCTCTACTGGATTTTGACAATCCTGATAATCTACATACAGCACGTGTCATCAGCCGTAAATAATCTAACGTAAATAATGTTTTTTCCCCAACCATAGCAGATGGCATCTTTAATGACCATCATGACCTTGGCCTGCACTGAACAAGAGCACCACCTTATGTTAAACAGCCGGCGGTGCACACGACTTTCCTTTCTTGAAATACCGGGATTAGTTACACTCCCGATAAACATAGAATAAAAGAGAAATAAAAGTGAGAAATTATATTGCATGGTCCTTTTTTTACCCTGAGCAAAATCCGTTTACAAATCTGTATTAAAAACATGATGCATCATTTATACACTGCTCTACTGCCACCTGTTGTTCATATAACGTTATAACATCCTGATCTGGAAAGCAGTTGATCTGCAGTCATGGTGGTTTTGTCTAATTTTAGAGATGCCAATTAATTGTGCCACTGGCAAATACGATCATACCATCCTGATATGCTTATTATTAACATTCCGAAAGAAGCAAAATCAGAATAAGAGTCAGCTCAGAGTCATTTAAATAATTTTATTGCTGTGCTTGTACAGTACACTCCTTGGGATTGAAGCAGAGTTGGTCGGTAAAACCAAACACGAAGGCTGAAATATTTCTCTTACTATATATTTAAATAGTGAAACAGATTTATAATACAACATATATGATTCATCTATGGAATCCGCAACAAACGTACTAGGCCAAATGTTCTGTATTTACAAGATACTCACACATAGGATTTACATGACGCTTCATTCGATGGAAAAAGAAACTACCAGACTTGTCATACGGAATAAGCCTGAGTAATAAAACAACGGCGTACAAGTGGCCCATATAGACAGTGGAATGGTTTTGGGGGGGGAAAGCTACTGTGAGCTATGACTGAATGCAAAGGTTCAGGTAAACAAACTGACTTACTGTAGGCCTTGAATTTCACATGTGCATATTTCACGTGTGCAATGGAGAGGCGAGACCTCGAAAGGAGGAGGAAACGGTGTGGTAGATATTGTAATGAAAATATATAAGGATTTAAATATCTTTCTATAGTAGGTAATTGTGCATGTATGAAAATAAATGAAAGTCTGAGCAAATATGCTTTGAAGAGCACCCTTTCGGCAGTACTGACTGAAAATATTTTCTTCGCGCTCAACAATATGGTATGGCACACGGTATACAGTTATACAAGATATTTATTTTTACAGACGTACTCTCTTTTCAAATATGGTTGTGCTCTATATCACCACATATGAAACTAACATTACTGATATATCAAAATAACATCTGGATTCACTTGAAACGACTGGGAAAGCGAAGCCCTCGTTGTTGTTTTAAACCACCTGGACAGCAAACTACTGGACACTATTGTATGGCTTCTCTCAGGTAGTTAAGTAACCCTTTTTACAATCCACAAAACAACGAATCGGACCGAAAATTCACGAGAAGCCCACTTCAGGGGAGCTAAACCACTCCGTCTGAAAAAGGTAGCGATCTCGTGCATCTAAATCTGATTCACACAGACATTCTTACACAGGCTCCCCCCCCCCCCCAACACTTGGAATAAATACTTAGTGTTTGTTTTGGATCACAATTAAGTTTGAAATGTGAATAAGATTTTTTTTCTTTTTATTTTGTCTTCTTAGACAGAGTTCCTGAAGAAAGGTCTTGTGCTTGGTAAGCTTGTCTGAGCAAATGCCTCTTTTTCGATTCTGGGAAAAAGAGGTCCTCCGCTGATCCACAGATGCACTGGTGGTTTTGTACATTCCATAGAGATCTGCTGCACTGTGGCATTTTAGGCTTCGTACACCCTGTAAAATAAATAAATAAAAAAGGGTAAGCAAAACATTATGTGTACAGTAGCTTTCAAATGAATGTTAGTTCATATTTGTTCATTATTAACTATTCAGAGATACAAATACATGTCGGACGGCTTGACATAAAGTCACAAAGCACCCGGCAAAAGTTTGGCATGATATGTGCTTTTTGTACACCACATTCCACATATAGATACATTTTGCTCTTATAATTCCCTTCACACTTCTGGGAAGATGTTCCACTAGTTTTGGGAGTGTGGAGATTTGTGCTCATTCACACAAATCATAAGATCATAGGATGTTAGCAGAATGAGATAGTGAAGTACAGAGGGTGAGGTGCAGTCTGAGGTGCAGTCAATGTTCCAAATCATCCCCAAAATATGCACAGCACAGCATATTTTTGACAGAGTTTGCTTTGTGTACAGGGAGATGCCATGCTGGAACATGTTTGGGCATCCAAAGACACACGGTACAGCCATGTGCCTTCAGCTGTGTGATAACAGTATATTTTCCATGTCCTAAATAAATACATAAATACTCATGATTGTCTATTAACTTTGTGACTGACAGGCAAGAGAAAGTAAGAGCTGTCTGTCAACATGGACAACTCTGCTTATTCCTTAATAATATCTTAAGTCATAAAGTATTTTGTATTGTGTATATATTTCTAATATACTGTATGTATTATTGTCATTGAGCATCTTTGTGTTTTTCTTCCCCAAGCTTTTTGCATATGAGATGTTTCCATATATATAATTGCATATGTTACATTCATTCATTCGTCTTCTACCACTTTATCCGATCTTCCCTCGGGTCACGGGGAGTCTGTGCCTATCTCAGGAGTCTATGGGCATTAAGGCAGGATACACCCTGGATGGAATGCCAACCCATCACACACACACATTCACACACTAGGGACAATTTTCCAAGGTGCCAATCAACCTACCGTGCATGTTTTTGGACCGGGGGGAAACCGGAGAACCCGGAGAAAAACCTCCTGAGGCACGGGAAGAACATGCAAACTCCACACACACATGGCCGAGACGGGAATCGAACCCGGACCCTGGCGGTGTGAGGCGAACGTGCTAACCACTAAGCCACCGTGCACCACACGCATATGTTACAATTATATTTATTACAATTTTATTTATTTAAAAAAGTCAGTAATTTAAGTAATTAATTTCTTGTTTCTAAAAAAGCACATTGTTTCCTTTTGGTTATATACATAACTATGAAAATTATATATATATATATATATATATATAGATAGAGAGAGAGATAGATAGATAGATAGATAGATATAGATAACTAGAAAACTATGACTGTCAAAGGAAGAGTATTTTTTAATTCCACAGTGCTCTCTAGTGCAAGGCAAGTGTGATATTGTTATGTTGTTGTTTGCCATTTACTTGTGCTTGTCCTTCATGATCTTAAACCATTTGACCAGGTTCTTGGTGCTCTGAAGTCTGGGGTGCAGGCAGTATTCTTGACCTTTGAAACGGGACACATTCTCCATGGTGACGCTAAGCAACAGAGGGAGCAAGAGCAAGCGAGAGAGAGAGAGAAAGAAAACAGACATGCATTGAGTCATAATATACAAACAGAAGACTATTTATACATTGTTTTGTTATTAGGTTCTTATAGGGCCAGTCCTGTTCTGTCTCTATGAAGTGGTTATTGTGATATGCAATAATAACACTGTAATAACTTTTGTAAAGGAGCCGAACAAGGACAGAGAGTAGTTAATTCTACCTTTGTCCTCTAAGTAGGGCAAACTACTTTGTCCTCCGTGATATCCTCTTGACATTTCCTAGCCAACGTCAAGAAATCCAGTTAACAAAGGCCGCAATAATGCAGGTTAACACTGGCCATAATAATAATTCCACTAGCCAATTACTAGCCAGAAACTGCTGAAATATGCTGACTAAGACTTTGCTAAATCGTATCCTTTTCATTTGCTACTTAATCATTC
This sequence comes from Kryptopterus vitreolus, assembly GCA_030449085.1. Lineage (NCBI taxonomy): Eukaryota > Metazoa > Chordata > Actinopteri > Siluriformes > Siluridae > Kryptopterus > Kryptopterus vitreolus. The sequence goes on along the minus strand of JACRUU010000025.1, from coordinate 6,846,301 downwards.
AGCACTTTAGGCAGCAGAGCCTTCTCTTGACACCTAACTCTTGACTACATTTGGAGAACTGAGAGTGAGAACTAATATAGGGCTTTAGAGGCTTCCTGAATGTTAAACTGTGAGAGGGAGCCTGATGCCAGACACTGGGGATGAGAGAGAGAGAGAGAGAGAGAGAGAGAGAGAGAGAGAGAGAGAGAGTGGTGGGAGCCAGCAAGATTGTTTTGTACGTAGACTAGGACGCACAGTACAATTTTATACAAACAGGACTTTTAGTGGCGGATTTCACTGAGTTTCTGTGTCACGGTGTCCATATGGTGGAAAAAGATCGATATTATATAAATATAAACATGTATAAATATATATGCTATTGTGAAAGATCAAACCAATTTTACGATATATTATCACGTTCAAAGTGATTTTCTGTTCTGTGTTGACACTGAAAACCCCTCTCGGTGGATGAAACTATTAAATTGGCGTGAAATGTTTCAGTTTGAGATTCTCGCACGCTTATTTAAAAGTGTTTATAAATGTTAATTACCCTACATGAATAAATAGTTCTAGGTTTGGCTCGTCTCTTGAATGTTCTATAGTTCATAACATAATATACAGCAGGTGGCAGCAGTGTATACGTTTTTTTCAAACAGGAGCGCTTTCCAGCCGATCTCCATCTATGTACACCCAGGCTTTCGACTTGAATACAGAATAAACACCAGAATAAACAGGCAGAGCAGCATACTGGTCTGTGTAAACAAGGTCAATATTGCCATTTGTTACTTCACAGAGCTGCACTAAATCTAATAATATGCAATAATATATATATATATATACTGGAATTATTATTATTTTTTGACTACAGTGTTAAAATGTTTTGTGTCTGCTTGAAACAAATAAAAACATTTTTTCACTCCAGTGCAAAAAATAAGATAACATTCGAGCTGATAATTGGAAATACATAAGAGATGAGATGCCATTTGGAGTCTCGCTTGACTCTAATGTAACACAACGTCAATAATATATGAGCAGTAAGCAGCTCCGCCGCAGAGTTTCCCAGCTGTCGGTGATGGACACGGCCATCAGGTTACCATCTACAGAAAACACACATTCTTTCTCTCTACCCAGCTGTTGTATCCTTAATTTTATTACTTTCCCATACACATAGATTATCCTATACGAAGGAATAATCCGGATGCAGACACCAGGAAGAGGAAGATTGAGGAATTTAAACTTACAATATCATCTTCTCCTGGCAGAACGGATGCCTAGGCTTGATTTCAAGTTTTTGCACGTCCTTGTATCGTATCTTGGGGCCTTTCCTGGTGCATCTGCATTTGTATGCTGTAAGGAATTAAAAACAAAGCACTTTGAATACAGAATTGTTTACAGAAACACAGTAGAAAACAGAAAGACCTCCTCACTATGAGCATTAGTGATAACTGCAGTATCCAGTGGCATCTTAAGTCCAATTGTGTCCAATGGGATATTGACTGACTGACGTACAATTAAAATTAATAAACAAATAAATAAAGGTTTCCTTCACGTTATATGAGTAACATCAAGAAGAAGAAATGTTTCATACCTACATACCTGGATACCTCACAAAATTCAATACATTATAAAGGTGCAGAATACGATCAAGAGTAGCAATCAAACCAGGTTTTTATTTTTGAAATAACTGAGATCATGTTCCTGGCCGTAACAGTAACCATGTGTAAACCCCTGTAAATGTGCTTACAATAATCTAAACTGTTATCTGTTAAACCTGTGAACCTGTCATGTGGTTGGTTCCAGCACTTTCCTACACACCAGTCAGTGGAAGGTGTATGTGTGTTTAGATTGCTGGCTTTAAAAGGACGTGTGACCTACATCTTCTGCTCCATCAATCTTCTCCTGTTCCCCTCAGCATCCTCCCGGGCCAGGGGCCAAAACGAACTCATCCAACACAAAGAGCCACTATACACCACCGCTGTGCCAAGTTTTGCTAGAAGAATTGTTTTTTTTTTTTAACTCGGAGCAAATAAACGAAATCCAGGACTGAGCGTTGCGCTGCTCTAAGCCAGAACAGTTCACATTATTATATTAGCAATTACTTGGAACAGGTTCCTGTTATAAGATCAAGAACATGCATGAATTCACACAGAAGGCAAGTGACCTTCATGCATGATCTCCAAAAATGAACTAGTATTCCTGCTCGTGATGCACTTTCAGAAGGTCTTGGAGCGTCATTTGTTGTCTCCTTCTCAGGGAGAAGGAAGTAGACCTTTCTAGCAAACACAAAACATTCCCCCAATGTTTGCATTTGGCAATCTTTGGATTATTTATTTTTTTTACTTTCTTTTTTTTTGGTGCAAAACCATTTCCATAACTTTCTAGGAATTCTGGTTAATGGGGTCAGTGCTGTGCCATTGGTTTCCTGAGATGTTCGAGTTATTCAAAGGTCGCCAAAAAACGTTGTAGGAATGTTCCTCCACCAGCTTCCCACAAGGCTCCAAAACGATTGACGGGTTATCAGAACATTGCTGTTTATCACCACGCTTTGGAGCGTTTGATAACCATTTGAACATCTGGATAAATATTGAGTAAACACTGGGAACTTTGCAGCACAACACAAGGTTCCTCTGAGGTTTAGATTATGTAATGTATGTTAGGGGAACGTTCTCTCAACGTAAAAAAACACCCATCGTAGGGTTTTTTTTTTTTTTTTTTGTAAAGTGATGGAAATTATCTGTAAATTCTAATGCACCAAAAATCATATAATAATAATAATAATAATAATAATAATAATAATAATAATATTAATTGTGAGGACGTTTTCCAAACAAACATTTCCAGAATGAGCTTACTTTATATTCCTTACCTGTATTTCGAACAAATATTTGTCTTTAAGTTCTTTTAAAATGAACACAATGTTTTTTGATTTTTTTTTTAATGACACAATAGCATTAATATGTAAAAGAACAAAACATTTACCTCAATGACAGAAAGAAAACAGTTGAAAATAGCAGCAGGTCAAACGTGCAAATGTTCAACTTTATATTAGTTTCTCTTTTGTCTTACAAAAAAAAAAAGAACAGGGAAAAAGAAGGAAAAAAATAACAATACAAAAACACAAACTACCTTCTGTGTTGAGGGAATAAAGTGCGATGACCAACAGAAGAAACGCGGCGGTGCAGCGGTTCATCCCAGCGGCAGGTTGAGGAGCTCCGGCCGCCTCTTCACCAAAACTCACCCGCTCTAAAATGCTAATATCCTGCCTCTCACAAGTCTTTTCTCAGGAACGTGTACCAAACGGTCTCCTTGGTCTTCCTGTGTGTGTGTGTGTGTGTGTGTGTGTGTGTGTGTGTGTGTCAGGAGGTTACAGCAGTAAGATAAAGACACTCCAGCACACCGTCCACAGATCTGACTGAGCGCCCGAGCGGCAGCTTTTTAAAAAGCACGCCTCATTAATATGCACATCTGAGGAGCGCGAGTTTTTTTTTTTTTTTTTTTTTTTTTAGCAAAGAAAAGAAAGAAAAGACTAAATCTAATCTAAGTCTATAAAAAGTTCTCCCCTCGTTGTTAGGGGTGATAATTAAATAAGGATTTCACGCTTTTTTTGTTCTTGGACTAATTTCATTCAAACCGCGGATTATACACGCTTGTGGTTTATTGGCACTGTAGACCAGCCTAGACTTCATTCACACTAATAGTATGAATCGATTTTTTTTTAGGGGGGGTGATGATGATAATAATGATGAAGTCAGATTTCACACGGCTTGAAATGATTTCCATGCACATGATGGATTATCTGATTGATTGAAGATTAGATTAGATGATCTAGACCTGTCTCTGAGTCTAATCTACAAATATGTACAGATTATTGAGAAACACGAGTTAGAAATTTGCCACGTTGAACAATTTCTTCGAATAATCATTTTAATAAATGCTCATCAGACTAAACATGGAGATCCAAACACACTAGACTTGGCGCAATTTTCTTCCATCTTTATTGTTATTATTGTTATGTCTGTTTGTCTGTGCATGATCAGATTAAGACATTTCCTAGCCAAGGTATTTTCTGTTCATCCATCCATCCATCCATCCATAAATCCATCCATTCATCCATCCATCCATCCATCCATCCATCCATCCACGCACCCATTCATCCATCCACTCAATGAGTGAGTTTATTCTGTTTAGATTTGTAAATTTCACCTCAATTTAAATGATCAATCACTTTCAGGGTATTCCCACTGCAAAATGATTTCTGTCATGCTTGTTGCTCCTTCGTCCATCCATCCGTCCATCCGTCCATCCATCCATCCATCTATCCATCCGTCAATTTATTTGATCTAAAAATCAATTTAATCTAAAAATAATTATTGTTGGTGTCTGTTGTAGCATGCATTCTTTATAGGGCTTTATAAGGGTTGATTTTGCTCAAGTTTGTTAACGATCTCCATTAAACCTCAATTTAATTATTAGTGAAGTTTGTGACGGTACGTGCACTCTAAAACATTTTCTGTCCCTTTGTCTGCTCGTTCATCCCTCCATCTACCTGTCTATATTTATTATTACTACCGTATTTTAGGACATAGTGTCCCGAATGCTTTTCATAAGACATCTACACCAAACCATTCATCCATCCATCTGCCCGTCTGTCTGTCCATCCATTCCTCCGTCCCTCCCTCCATCCATCCATCCATCCATCCATTTGTTCATTCATTCTTTCATTCATCAAACTTCAGTAACCCGTTTATTTTGATCAGGCTCTGAAAAAGGATGAAAAAGAAGAAGACACTTTAATCATTAGTGATAATTGTTGCCATTTCCGTTCGCTTTTTGTCTCGCATTAATGCATACTATGGTGACATTTTAACAAATCTTGGATCTGACATTCAGGGTCTCACCCTGTCACATTTCCCCTCATTATGACACCCATGGTGATGCACCGTAATTGCCCATGAGTTTGATCATTTACGTAATAAACAAAAGAGTTTTATGCAACAATTTTCGCAGTGCACTCAAAAAGTGACTTTTGAGTCAGCTGATTTATCCGTATATAACAAACAGAATTATGCAAATGCACGGCTTTCAGCCTACATGTTCGCCCTGTGATGACTATTGTGCAGGGTCGAGACGAATCTCTCCAGCCTTTCAACTGAGTCATCGCTGACATTTGTCATAAAATAAGTTTGAATGGCTCTAATTATTAGGAGACAGTAATAGGAACTGGTGCATGTATTTGTTGATAGAGCCTTGTCCTCCTGTAGACCATCTGCAATGCCTAAGCAGTCCAGGTTTTACAGTCACCCAATCCCGTACATCACCCCTATTCTTTACCTGTCTATTTTGGAAACACTATACATATTTATTTGTGATATCTGTAAACCATGCTCACCTCTTGTGTTCCTCAGCAGCACCACGATGGGGATTAGCTGTGTAAAAGATAGCCCTGAGAACAATTGTTGCTCCCCCTTTGGTGACACAATAGCAGGAGGCACCAGAACGAACATTTGAACACGCTGTGCCCGTTTTGCAGCCAAAACGTTCAATCTTTGCTCTTCACAGCCATGCCATGGTCCATCAAATACCCATCTGCAGTCCATCATCTGCTTGGGGGAGAAATCAAAAGCATGACAATTAAATGTGAAGTCGCCTGCCACTCATCATCATGACAGGTGCCTTTTTGGGCAGGAATATTACTGATGGTGTAATAGCATCCGACAGTAAGAGTAACGAAGCCAAATTCAAATCACACACAACTGTCAGCTATAGTCAATTTATATCCCTTTCTTTTTGTCCGGAGCGCATTGGAGGCGTTTTTGTATTCACAAAGGTTTTGGAGGGGTTACAAAAAACAAGCTGTTGCCCATCAAAACAATATTTGTTTTGGATTCGGAGCATACAGAGCTGCATATGGTATGTAAATCTGGAAAAAAAAATGTTCTGACTGCCGACATTACTGCTAGCTGTCCTTGATCTCTGATACTCGTTCGTCCCGTCAAAAGGCTCCTATCTGACTGCCTCCATCTGCCAAACGACGGGCCCAGGAAATGCCACAGGCTCCTACTCTCTCCGACGCCATGCAAATAAACTCAACAACTCAGCTTGTAAGTATGACACCTGCAAGTCACACGAAATCAAAGCAAGATATTGTTCAAAACGGCTGTTTAAGCATCATTTTGGCTTGCATTTTCAGGACACCAGTACTCCAAGGTATTATCCTAATCAGTTTGTGGGCTGCACTGGTGTTGATATTGGCAGGAAAGTGAGGCAATTTCCGCGGCTTCCTAATTGGGCCGAGCAAAAGGGAGCCATAGATCATTCTGAGCGGTAATTAGAGAGTCGAATTTTCAGTATGGAACAGTGGTGTTTCTCATCAACCATGTTGGGATGGTGGATTTAATGTCAAATCTGACCTGCTGATGGTGTCACACCCCGATAAACAGTATTAACCATCTGGACATCCAAGGGCATTCTGATCAACCATTCCAGCCAGTATTGAGGAAGCTTCTCAGCTCCAGTTCTCCACAGTGCCATGCATGTTCTGAAGTACATTATAAATACCTTTTTTCTTTTCATTCACACACTGTCTAGGACATTGTAGTGTATTCTACATTTAACAATTAATCGTTTTAGCAGTTTAACATAGAATTATTAACTTTATAACATCAAAAAAAGACTGGTGCATTTATTCTGTTTTAATAAAAGATGTAATCCATCTATCCAACCATCCATTTATTGCACCGCTTTTATGTGGTCCGGTATGAATAAATGAAGTGAATTATTAAATGAAGATTTATCAGGTTTATTTTGCTCAACTTTGTAAATGATCTCAATGAAAACTCAGCTTAATTATTAGTGAAGATTGTCAGGTTCCATGCACTCTGTCCCTTTGTCTGCCCATTCATCCCTGTATAAATGAAATAAAAAAATAAACAGATATTTATATAATTTTTATTAAAATCATGTAAAATGTAATAAACAGTAACGCATAACCATTTTAAATTTATTTTTTGCTACCAGCTGTCGATTACTCATTCTAGAATGCTCCTTCATTTTAGCTAAATAAATCTGAAATAATTATATTACAATCATATATATGTATATATATATATATATATATATATATATATATATATATATATATATATATATATATATATATATATATATATTAGTTGATTGTTTTGAATTTTAAATTTTTTTTACTCACACTAAGGCAAGTAAATATTTAGCAGCCCCGAGATCTGTTTAGAGGAGGACATGCTGCCTGACGTTAAACCTGTCTGTACAAAGCTCTAAGACAGGCATGCGTTAAAGCTTGGCTAAATGCGCATAATTGTTTTAGCTTTGCTGAGGAAATGGCCGGCGGCACACGATATTCTTTGTGCTTACTCATTTGTGCTTCGTAACACCTGCCTGTAAGGAATTTCATGGCAGTGTGTCATTATCACCCGAAAGTGCTGGAGATTAAACTCGGCACCGTCTTCCTCGTGCGGCATGCAAACAAACACAGTGTGGCTCAAACTCCACTCGGTATACTCCGCGTGTATCATTATGCTCCACGTGTATCATTATAATCCACATGTATTATTTTACTCCACGTGTACTATGCAGCAGAAGACTGGCTTTTGTCAAAGACCTTAAATGGCTTCAGCATATACAGTAAAATGATTCTTTTTTTACCATACTTTACGATTTCTTTTTACAAAGGTTTAACTCTTAACCGAATCCTTACAAACGATCTGAGATATAAACAGCAATTGCGCATGCCAGAAAGCCACAGATCTGATTTTTGGTGCACCCTTCCTTTTTCCCAGAGCACAACAAAACCAGAGCAATATTTCCATGTGTGCTTTTTTTTCCTTCTTTTTTTTTTTTATTTGTTATGCAGAAACTTATGCAGTATCACATATCCGTGCTGCTAATCACATCTCATTGTGCGGACATAGATCTTTTCCTTGTTTTATTGTCCGGCTAACGTCCCATCAGAAACGGATGCAAAGAGATTTGCGTCTTTTGTTTAGGATTCATCTTTTTTGCATTATTATTACTATTTGAGTTCAAGGAGGTATTAGATGGCGGAATATTGTTTTTTTGCGGGTTTGCATCTTTGGGAAGCACCCAGAGAATATGGATAGAAAAGCAACAGAGTCACCGACGTCTTTGAAGCGATGTTAATTATGCAATAGATACGTAAAGGCAACAATGGAAGCTTTCAGGCCGGTCCTGCAGTGGAGAATTCCACTCGTGACAACTCAGCCTTCAGGTTTCCACCAGTTAGATCGTATCCCTATCATTCTCTCAGCAGTTCATTTTCGATGATAAGATTCAGGAGGCTGCTCGGCTGCAGATGTTTTTTTTTTCTTGTGCCACATAAACAGATTGGGTGTCATCGTTTTTTTTTTGTTTTTTTTATACCATTTTTAGACACAACAGCAAATATCAGCAATTTTTAAGAGTCATTTAAGATTAAAATGATATGGGAGGGTTTTGTGGGTGGAGATGAGTATCAGCAGGTAGGTCTGTGTGTGGTTTCTCAGGAGAAATACTTCTTATTACGTTCAAGAGGAAAAAGAGGGGGTTGCAGGCGGTAACAATGACAAAAGGGTTCTAATTTCAAGATTCCACAAAAACAAAATGCTAATATAATATGTGCAATGCCTGGTTAATAGAATGGCTTTGTGCTCGTTATAGCATTTTATAGCATGTTATAGCGTGCATGCTTGTATTATACAGTACATGTAAGGTGTATGTACTATAGGAAGACTTTATGTGCTAGAGGAAAACATACAGTTGGATGAAAAACTCATCCAAGTAGTCACTTAGCTGTAATAACCTGCGGGAGACCTACTGTTGGCTTAAGTTGTGGAAACATGGATGTGCATTCCATCGCACGGAGTACTGATGCATGCGAAACCTTGCACAGATGGTTTGAGCAGATGAAAAAAAAATGCTCTCTAGTAATCTACTCTGTAGCAACAACTGTTATACTCAGATATAAGTGCATACACACAGTTATAAGTGCATAAGTAGCCTATTGACAATAAATATCAGCATGATAAATAATGGTATTAGGGTGAATAAAATACATAAGGTGTAGTAAGTAATAGTATATGTAATATAGACTAATATACGGTTATTCTGTATATGTAATATAGAGTACTATATAGTTATATAGTAATATACAGTTATACAGTGTATAATAGTTTTAATCTATGTAATATAAACTAATATACAGTTAATCTGTATATGTAATATAGACTACTATACAGTTATATAGTAATATACAGTTATACAGTGTATATTAATCTATATTACATATACTATTACTTGCTACACCTTCTATATTTTATTCAGTCTCCCCGCTGTATATAATATGTACCCAATACCATTATTTGTCATACTCATATTTATTGTAAATAGGCTACTTATAGACTGCATTTCATTGGCTCTGTACATGTACCTTGCACAATACAGATGATTCGAATTGAATCGAATCTTAATCAGTCTAAATGAATTGCATTTGACATAGAAAAGAGAGAGAGAGAGAGAGAGAGAAAGAAAGAGAAAGAGAGAGAAAAGAACGATTTAATTCATTGGCATGCTCTGATAAACCGAGCTGTTTTAAAAACCTGCCATCAAAACATCGCGGTGTCCAAAAAGTTAAAATAAATAAATAAATAAATAGTGCACTTGTGTCTTGGCCAGAGACAGGCCTGGAGGCAAGAGTGCCCCATGCGGACTTGCACTTTATTGGAAAGACGCCCACAACAATCCAGCTTCCAATGCGTCATGAGCGTAGTGAGACTCATGGGAAAAATAGAAAGCCCTGCAGGTTTTAGCTGTCAGGATGGCAAGCCAAGCCATCATCTCAGTAAAAGCGTAAATAAATTGCAGTTAAATAACCTGATTAATCCCACTGGACCCGGTGCCCCAGCCTCTCAAATCTGCTTTTAATTTTAGTCATTGGCGACAGAATATTCACCTCCGCATCCAACACCTTTCTTCATTCGTTTGTAAAGTTTGGTAATTGCCCTGAGCTTTTGTGTATTATTTCGCCATTCGACACCAGCTGCATCAACAATCTTCCCACAGAGCACCATGTTTTCAATCTAACGCTAAATCAAGGCACAATTCAGATTGCATTACAAACGTTATTTATTTAAAGTGCTCTTACATGTTACTGGGATACAAATCAACAAGACGTGTTCTTTTCAGAGCGGCAAGACGACAACGTTTTAAATATTTAACGTAATCGGATACCTTTAAAAAAAAAAAAAAAAAGAAAAAAAAAAAAGAGTTGGGAACGGCCCATGCGAGATATACAATCCGGAGCGAATGTGCTACCATCCAAATAAACTGCTCTTGGCTGTGCATTCAGCTTGTCCAGCTCATGGCTATTCATGAGAGCGGTGAATTTTTCAAGACTTTTTTTTTTTTTTTGGCTTTGGCCAGTCTCCTTCGCCAGGAGCTATTTTTGAAAAACGCTGCAGCTCTTTTATGATCTCTTGTCACTTGACTCAGCTTTAACATTACCAGCCTGGTGTACTGGCGTAGATTTCCCACAGTGTCTGTCCACGTGGTTCCCGTTCGAGCCGTGTTGTTGTTGTTGCCGTGTAATTATACACTTATATACACATCTTCTATTCTAGCTTGTTATGAGTGCAGGTAGAATTTGCGCAAACCCCCCAACCCCCCCCCCCCCCCAAAAAAAAAAAGAAAAAAAGAAATGTAGGTTTCTGCTGTGGTGTAAAAAGCACCCACCTCTCTCTGAGCACCGAGCACGACCTTGGCTGAGCCGCGGCACCGCTAATGGGCAGCGCGAGCAGCGTCTTAGCAACTGCCATTGACCTGCTGCGGAAACTATTTGTGAATGAGACACAAGTCCGAAGGCAATTTTTGCGCCAAGGGCGGATCGCCATTTCTTCACGGGCCATAATGGTGGCTTTGTACACTTATTATCTAGATGCCCGCTGAAGCCTACTTGGAATGGGTAGCACGGGAGAGAAAGCAGATGCCCGTTGGGGTAATTGCACCAACAACAGTGTGACACTCTTCCACACCGAACTATTGTATAAGGTATGGATAGGAATTTTTGATCCCCCGCCACTCCAAGCCCAAAAAAAAACCCAACAACAACAACAACAACTCCTAAATCTGATTACGGCTCGAGCGGCGTTAATCCAGACGTTCAAAGACCAGCATTTAACCGCTGCAATTTTATGACAGAGAAATGATTGGGAACCAATAGGACAAAAGGCCTCTTTGATTGAGTTTTGAGGGGGAGAGTCTGACGTCGCTTCCCTCGCAGAGGTTTTGTATTATTATTATTATGCACTGTGCAACATGGCACGACATATTTAGATTCCAAATTCCAAATGAATAGGACAATACACAACATGATAACATTCAAGACAAATAAAGTGCTTGTGTTTCGTCTCTCTCGCTCGCACCATGTGACGTCGTTACGTCTGGCTGCATGTTTGCTTTTGAAAGTGACTTTCACTGGATCGGTACAATGTTGTAGGACGTTCGCCTGAAATGAACGTTACCATCTATAATCCTCTTGCTGAATGAATCGGAAGGAATTTCCTGGAGATTACTAAATGCACTCTGGACGGAATTGTTGATGGCGAACGCTTTGGATCAAGCTCAAGCTCAAAGTCAAGCTCAAACTCAACCTGCAGAAAACTGAACTGCTGGTGATCCCAGACGATTCATCGATTCATGCCTAAATTCTCTCACACCACCCCACTACTGCACTCGCTCCACTGGCTTCCTGTAGCTGCTCACACGCATCAGATTCAAAACAATGATGCTCGCCAACAAAGCCAAAAAGGTATCTGCACCTTCATACCTCATCACCGCACCTCGCTGCCTGAGAGCGTCTAGCAATGCTCGCCTGGTTCCACCATCTCTCAGGGGAAGAGGTAAGATCAGCTCAAGGCTCTTCTCTGTTCTGGCACCGAGATGGTGGAATGAACATCCTCTGGATGTCCCAACAGCGAAGACACTGTCTACCTTCAAACGTCGGTTGAAGACATACCTCTTCCAACAACACCGATCCTAACACTTCTTTCCTCTCACTGTCCAGGAATCCATTAAAAATTAACCCTTCATGAATGAATTTAACCTTAGATGGAGACCTAAAGCACTTCTTGTACGTCGCCCTGGATAAGGGCGTCTGCTAAATACTGCAAATCTAAATGTAAATGTAAGAAGGCACTGAGGCCAAGAAACCAGCGATTAGATAACTACGAAGCCCCTCGCAGCCTAGGGGGGAAAAAATAGGCACAAAGTCAAGTCAAGAGTTTTTTTTTATTGTCGTTTAAACTAAATGACGCAGTGCACAGTGAAATGAGACGACTTTCTCCATAACCTCCATAAAACAACATATTCACATCATACAACACACAGCTATAAAAACACAGGGCTAGATGTTGTCCTAGCCACATAAAGTGCATCGTGTGCAACGTCACACAAAAACAAAAAACAGTGTAGAACAGACAACACGAGACAGTGTAGGACAACACAAAATAACCCACTCTAACTACTGTATAATATACAGTACTGTGCAAAAATAAAATGCTGTAAACAAAGAATGTTTTCAAAAATGGAAGTGTTCATTATTTACGTTCATCAATGAATGTAATGCAGTGAATGAAGAACAGAGAAATGGAAATCGCATCAATATTTGGTGTGAACACCTTTTGCCTTCAAAACAGCAGCAATAATTCTATGTACACTTACACACAGTGTTTATGAAGGAACTCGGCTGGTTGGTTGTTCCATCTTGGAGAAGTAAACACAGATCTTCTGTGGATGGAGACGTTCTCACATCCGTCTGTCTCTTCATGTAAATCCCACACACACTCCATGATGTTGAGATCAGGGCTCTGTGGGGGTCGTGCCATCACTTCCACTACTTCTAGTTCTTCAAAAGGTACTCACAACAAATATTGATTTTACTTTTGTTTGCTCACTTTGCATTTTGTAAATTGACAAAAATCATTATTTAAACCATTGTTATTTATATTTCTGAAAGCATTCTTTGTTTACAGCATTTTTATGTATTGTAAATATTAGTACTGTATATATGCAAATGAATAAAGTGTAAACTAGCGACAGTGATGTGCATAAGAAGCGATTAGAGCAGCAGTAACAGTGGTGGAATGTGCAAAAGGAGCGTGTAAACAGTAACACTTTCTGCGACACAAGTATACACCAAAAAAAGTATGAGCCAGTATGAACAATAGAATGCTGTGTGAATAGTGTGCATGCAAAGACAATGTATACAATGCAAAGACAATGGTGATTTATTCTGGTTTGAAGAGCGGAAGATAATCTGTATTCTTTCTTTCTTTTTTCTTTTCTCTTAAAGAACAATACACGGCTGAGCAGTCGCATGCCACGAGTCACTGCGCACGGCTTTGTTTCACGGGCCGAGTGCGTCACGGCTTGCTTAATGCACTACCGGAAAGACGAGCGCGAGGGGATGGTAGAAAGGCATGACCTCGCGTGCTCGGGATCACGGCAGGGAGAAACACGTTCCGCATTGCTCGGAAGAATACGTGATCACGGATATGCGTCGTGGACAATGGAGAAAGATGTATGGCCATGCTTGTGTTTAATGGCAAATCGGAGGATTCCAAGCCAGCGTAGTTATAAATATAATATAAAAACACTGATATATATATATATATATAAGCCTTCACTGTAAGGGATGACGAAATCTTTTTCCCTCCCCATCCAGAATACTGCATACGCCAACATAATGTCAAGGCGCACATCATCACATACTCCTTATAGCACCTAGTAAAGGATACTCGCTGGCAGAGAGTGAAAATGTTCCACTGGCACATGGAAAGTCACAGGTGGAAGTGTGACAGCCGAAGGTGCGGACATTTTAATTCACAGACAGCAGAAGAGAAACGTCATCGTTTTTGTGTGTGTGTGTGTGTGTGTGTGTGTGTGTGAGTGTGTGTGTGAGTGTGTGTGTATGTTTTTATTTTAAGCTCCCATGCTGTTTCATTTTGCGACATCACACGTTAGCGCAGTAAGAGCTCGCCTGGGCTGCCGTGAAACATCATCCATCACTTTAACGCTTCGTTCAAAAAATAAATACATAAATACATAAATTGCGGGAAGCACGTAGGCTAACCACCCATGCATACACACCATTGTGTGCAGTAGAAGACAATACAGATCATTTGGAGCAATCAGAGATTCCATAAACCTGCTATGAAGGTGGTTACAAAAGAACAGACAACGCGATGTGGGCCAGCCAGCAGGGGAGCGGTGCAGTGGAACCGCAGTCCCGTCTCAGTGTGGATGGCAAGATGTTCATACATTTCTCACAAGCAGCAGGGGATGGTCCCTTAAAGCCACCGTCCTCAGCAGGAAGCTAATTACTCTTTCAGTGCATGGAATTATGGGGTGTGTGAGAACACCTGACACTGCTCTAGAGGCACTGAGTAAAGTAGAGCAACAGTCACAGTTCTGTGTCTGATTATATGAAGAAGAATAAATGGGGGGGGGGGGGGGGGTAGGATGCTTGTGATTATATATATATATATATATATATATAGCATTAAAGACCAAAAGTTTGTGGACATCACTCTCATGTGTGTGTGTCCTTTTTTGATGTTCTGATAAACCCCTTTGTGAATAGGCTAAATTGTAGCTGTGGGGCTTTGCTCATATAGCCGTAAAAGCATTAGTGAGGTCAGTGGGGAAAGCAGTGTGAGGGGGGGGTGGGGCGGGCGGGAGGGGTTGTCGGTGTATGATATTGATGGTCGAGGCCTCGGGCGCATGACCTAGTTTAGTCCAAAAGTGTCGAGGGCAGTTGAGGTTGAGGTCAGGAAAAGTTCTTCTGGTCTAACCTTGCTACGCTTTGTTTTTATTTACCTCACCTTCGTGAACACTTCCTTTTTGGTTGCGGTAAAAAGAATTCGTAATTGTATCTAATGATGTGTTTCCACACATTTTTTTCTTCCATATATTGTGTTTTTTTTGTATACAGACGCTCCCCACTTTTTACACTTTTACACACAAACACTTTTTACGAACATAGGCCGATACGAACAAACCTGTAAAGTAAAATTTGTTCGGATTCCCAAAAAAAAAGAAAAAAAAAAACCACGCCCCTAAATAATCACAGAGAGGTGTGTCGTAATATTATGCCTGCTTGGTGTTTACACTACTTGAGATGGTTTCTTTCCTTTCCTCTGTAATAGTTTAACAGATCTTCTGTCTTTGCGACCCAAAAGTATTTCAATTGCAAAAACATTCAATAATGCTATTTTGTGTCCGA
Source organism: Kryptopterus vitreolus (assembly GCA_030449085.1). Taxonomy (NCBI): domain Eukaryota; kingdom Metazoa; phylum Chordata; class Actinopteri; order Siluriformes; family Siluridae; genus Kryptopterus; species Kryptopterus vitreolus. The sequence goes on along the minus strand of JACRUU010000025.1, from coordinate 6,831,012 downwards.
AATATAAACTGAGCACGCAGTCGGTTTATTAATATTTGAACTCGGCCGAGGCCGGAATGGGAGACTTGAGAGCTGTTGCGAAGCGAGAGAGAAAGAGAGAGCTTACATAACATGGCGTGCGAGTGGAGCGTCGAGAAAAACAGATCATCAGGAGAGCAGTGTTTGAATGGCAGGCGTGAAAATCGCTGATGGTTGGGAGTGGACAGGTTAATTCGGAGTTAAAAGAAGGATTAAGACTAGCATGTTTAACAGAGAGGTTGGGCTTTTTTTTTATAAGGATGATGGCAGTGCTCCCATTCCTGGAGCATAGACGAGTATGCAACTAGTTCCCAGAGAGTAAAAGTGTTCAGAGTAAAGACAAAGCTTTAAGGCTTGCTTTTTTTTTAACAAGTCATTGAAACCAATTTGCTTTCAAAATCTATTTTAACCCTTGTGTTCGTGTTTAAACCATGAAGCTAACAGAATGTATACGCCATAAGAATTTGTATTTCGGAGGTTCCACTTTAATTAAAAGCATTTATTGAGTTTATCACTTTACTTATATTTCAGAAAAAAACATGCCATTCCTTGCTACATTTAACACAAACTGTTTAACACATAAGAGGAGAACCTGTCAACAGACCACATACATCTTGAGGGTAATGTACAGGTTCACTTTCTGTATGCTGGCGACAATGATAAGCTATTTCTTTATGGATGGTATTAAACGGTAAATAAAATAAATTATTCAAATATGTTTTGATAATTCGGTTTGATCACTTGAGGGGATTAGTGGTTAGCAGGTTCGCCTCACACCTCCAGGGTCGGGGTTCGATTCCCGTTTCGGCCATGTGTGTGTGGAGTTTGCATGTTCTCCCCGTGCCTCAGGGGTTTTTTTCATCCGGGTTCTCCGGTTTCCCCCCGGTCCAAAAACATGCACGGTAGGTTGATTGGCACCTTGGAAAATTGTCCCTAGTGTATGAATGTGTGTGTGAATGTGAGTGTGTGTGTGTCCTGCGATGGTTTGGCATTCCATCCAGGGTGTATCCTGCCTTAATGCCCATAGACGCCTGAGATAGACACAGGCTCCCCGTGACCCGAGGAAAGATCATATATAGCGGTAGAAGGTGAATGAATGAATGAATTCAAATATGTTTTGATAATTTGGTTTGATCACTTGAGGGGCATGGTGGCTTAGCGGTTAGCACGTTCGCCTCACACCTCCAGGGTCGGGGGTTTCGATTCCCGATATATGCATGTGTGCTTGGAGAGTTTGCATGTTTCTCCCTGTGCATCAGTGTGAATGTGAATGTAACCTGTGATGGGTTGGCATTGCATACAGGGTGTTTCCTGCCTTGATGCCCCAAGACGCCTGAGATAGGCACAGGTTCCCCACGACCCGAGAGAGAAGTCGAATCATTCATTCATTTATGAATGAATGATTTGATCCTTCGATAAATAGTCTGATAGATTTACTTTTAAAAGCAGGAATGTAAAAAAAGTTCATTTCTATTACTAGAGTAATATTTAAACCAGAGATTTGTACTTTTTACGCACATACATGAGGCTGTACTTTATCCACTGCTGGTTTATCAGCAGCTCAATTGCAAAATAAGGAGCATTTTTGGAATGTTGTTAGTTATATCAGACATTCATCATCTACGTTATCTTTGATTATTGTAAATTACAGCAATTACAAACCAACTACACATACTTTCAAAACAGCCAATCAGACAGTTTAAATATTCTTTATGTCGAAACAAATAGAATTGATATATTTAAAAGCTGAAAGACGTAGCTGGCCTGTGCCTCCAATGTTCATGGACTGCCCAGTGCTGCCCAGCTGGAGCAAAGAAGCGAAAGGTCAGTATTTCTGCACGAAAACACTTCCAGCTCATTAAGTGCTGTACTAAGGTAACACTGACATTTGCTACAATACCCTGGTCTGCACACTATCACATTCCTGCCAGTTTATCTCTGCACATACCGCAGAGAACTTTTCCTTATCTGATTGAGAAACATTATGATATACCATATATAATATGATTGAAAGAAAAAAAGGAAAACAGAGCTACATAAGAGACAAAAAAAAACAAAAAAAAACCCTTATACATAATACGAATCTGACAAAGCAATTTGAGTCACTTCCGAAGGCCTTTAGAAGGCAAACATGAGTCAGCCAAAATAGCTAATTCTGGAGAAGAGGCTGCACAGCATAGAAATTCATGTCTTTCAACAGAGCCGTCATTAGAACCAAATAACTGGTGTATCCTTTATATCCTCAGCAGCGATCACGAAAGACGTGAATGCTGAGGTACTGTAGGACGCAATCTGGTAATGAAGTACACAATCCATGTACAGTTGTAAAGTACAAATGTCCTCCTTTTAAACCTTCACTTGAGTAAAAGCAACAAATATTTGCCTTGAAATGCACATTTTATTATGGATATAATGTTCCTTTGGTCATTTTTTTGCCATGGAAAGATTGATATCTATTACCATTATCATGAATCCTTCTTTTCAAAATTAAAAATCATGCAAATAAGACCGGTGCATGTGTTGTCGTATAGTCCTGATAGAATCAGGAGTTTTTCATCATTTATCATTTATTACTCTTATGATGTTCTGCTTGCTGTTGCACTGACAGAGGGTTGGCGCTGAGTATACTGTATACCAGCCAACGGCAAGGTTCAAAACAGAGCGAGCTCTAACCCTGATTGGTGGCTTTAACTTGTTTCACAAGTTTTGATCCACTCAGAAATAAAAAGGGAAAATGTATTTTAGTAAATAGTAGGACATTCGACTACAAAATGTCTTCTTCTTTCGGCTGCTAGGGGTCACTACAGAGGATCATCCTTCTCCACACTACCCTGTCCTCTACATCGGACTCTATCACCCCCCAAATACCTGTACGTCTTCCTTAAACCTCCTCCTTGGCCTTCTTCTTTTCCTCCTGCCTGGTACCTCCATCATTAGCATTCTTCTACTTCATGGCATATCTATCAATCTATATATAAATAGGCTTATAAGAAGAAAAATATGGTTTGCCCCAATGTGGTTTTACTCTCAATTTGAACCCTCTCAAACACAATGTTAATGTTTACACCACATTAAGACATTCATTCATTCATTCAGCTTCTACCGCTTTATCCGATCTTCCCTAGGGTCATGGGAAGCCTTTGCCTATCTCAGGTGTCTATGTGCATTAAGGCAGGATACACCCTGGATGGAATGCCAACCCATCGCAGGACACACACACACACACACACACACACACACACACATTCATACACTAGGGACAATTTTCCAAGGTGCCAATCAACCTACTGTGCATGTTTTTGGACCGGGGGGAAACCGGAGAACCTGGAGAAAAACCCCCTGAGGCACGGGGAGCACATGCAAACTCCACACACACATGGCCGAGACGGGAATCGAACCCGGACCCTGGAGGTGTGAGGCGAACGTGCTAACCACTAAACCACCGTGCCCCACACTTTTAGACACATTGTCACATTAAGACAATTCAGCCTTATTTATTTAACATGACTACTTTGTAAAAACTCGATATAAACGACGAGTCTAGAGTACAAGTTTAAGATCATTTCTTCCTATAGCGCTTTTCCACAACAAAGACATTTGTAAAATATAAAAGATAGGATCATTTATGAGTTAATAATGATAATTAATGAGCTGAATGGTAAAAGGTGGGAGGTTGGTAGCGCAGTGGTTAAGGTGTTTGCCTATGGACCAGCCGATTGCAGGTTCAAATCCCAGCACCACCAAGCTGCCACTAATGGGCCCTTGAGCAAGTCCCTTAACTCTCAATTGCTCAGTTGTAAGCCGCTCTGGATAAGGGCGTCTGCCAAATGCCACAAATGTAAATGTAAATGTAAAAGTGTGTCTGATGAACAAGCCTAGGGTGAAGGCAAACGGACTCAATAGGAGAACCTCACCCTCATTTTCGGCGATATTAAGAGTGTGATTATAAATAATAGAAAATACCAGAGAGAGCAAGAACTACCATGGACATTGGAGTGTGTGATTGTGAGTAATGTCCTAAGCCAGAGTAGTCGGATGTCTAAACTCGGCGTGAAGTGGGATCCTAAGGGAGCTGGAGTGTATAAATGTGCCTCATACGAGCTGAAAGATCAGGCTGTACAACATTCACAAGGACATTAAATAAAAAGCATAGAGTATAAAAATAATCTCTCTGTTGCCGGATGTCTTAAAAGTGAAGTCTTAATGCTGTAGGACCGGACAACCGAGAGTTATGCAAGCCAAGGATTATATAATAATAAAGTGAATGAAAGGAGGCAACCTAGTTCTTTTCACACACTCACACGTGCTCGCACGTATGCACGGACATGCGAGCACACACCGGTTCCATCCAGGCATCCTTCTACATTTTTGCCTTCTATACACAGCCAGTTTAAACGCTCGTACACCACCAGATTACATAATCCAGGACGTTGTTTATCTTTCCGCTCGGCCCTCGATTAGATAATTGATGATTCATAACGCTGCATAGTAAAAGACCTGCAAGACTGTCGAGTGGGACATGACAGGCCTTCATGGTCCGAAAGCAGGGGAGGTGGAAAGCCTGTAATGCGTTTACACTCTGATAAATATCCTCCAGATACACGCCATCTGGTAAGAGAGAAACAGAGAGGAAGAAAAAAAAGGGGGGACAAGAGGGAGAAAAGGAGCTCTACATTGGCTAGGTCCTCGTCCTGTTAGATCAACGGATGACGCGGCAGACGGGAAAAGAGAAACGGCAAATGACAAAGTGATACGGGGAGAAAAATAAATGTTCAAAATGAAATATTTGTGTTCTTTTTTTGTCGGGTTCTACTGTTGTACAGCCACCGGTGCTTCTCTAACTATTCCTCTCTTCTCATGCCGATCATTTTTGTGGATCCGAGTTTATTAGGCGCTTTGTACATCGAGCGTCTGACGAGAAATGCATTGGACTCAGGATCTGGACCAGATGGCTAAGTCTGGAGGGTGATGTGGTACTGGGCGTCTCTCACTCCAGATTGGGTTTGAAGCATACAGCAATAAGAATGTGCTCACACACACACACACACACACACACACACACACACACACACACACACACACACACACATACAGTCACACACATAATACGATTCATAACCTCAAGGACCGAAAAGAAGTAGCTTGGCGGTCATGAGTTGAAATGTATGAATGAAAGAATTGTCCCTCTGGATAAGGACGTGTGCCAAATTTCTATCAAAAGGTAGAAAACAGGGTTATCATGATATGTTTGTCGTGAGCATTTCCACTGAGATAATTATTAGTACAAGGGCTGTAACGGTACACGTAATCATACCGGAATTTTTTGGTTCGGCATTTTTTTTTTCTACTGGCAGAAACATACACAACAATGCCAGCGGTATAAAAGAGAATCCAGAGTTAACACAGTGTCACTCAAGCCTTACAAGAAATAAGATTTGTTTTGTGCATGAAAAGAATCCATAATATTCAGGAGTGATTACAATTCCATATATCCAGGGAGGGAAGGAATGAAGGATGGGAGGAATGAAGACATTTGTTAAACTCTGCTGAAACAAGTAGAATGTATGTTTCTAAACATTAGATCTAAAACACACACACACACACACACACACACAAAAACACACACACACACACACACACTCATCGCTATTACCTAACAAATAGAAACTTTTTACTTTCATTTTTACTTATATTTTAAGTTTATTTAAGCAACTTTTCAATGGATGACTGAATAATGAAAAAACGATTGCAAAATATTATTGCATATTATTGCAGTATATATTATTAAATATTATTTTATTTAAAACCATTTTCAAAATGTACTGTTAGGTTGCACACGATGCACTTTATGTAGCTAGGACAAACTTAGTCTCGTCCTCAGCATTGTGTTCTTGTGTTTGTGTTATATGTTGTTTTGTGTAAGCACCGGGGTCCTGGAGAAACGTTGTCTCATTTCACTGTGTACTGCGTCAGCTATATATGGTTGAAATGACAATAAAACCTCTTGACTTGACTTGAAATATTAAAGTTGAAATATTAATTATAATAAAAAAAAAAAAAAGCTGTGTATTTTCCTCTTAGCCATACGGAAATTGCGTTATAAAATCTGACGTACTGAACTGTTTCTTTTGTGTACAGTTATACCCTGACATTAATACAGAAAATTAATATAAAACCTAACTTCAGTAAACATGGAAAACGTGCTTAGTGAATCTATTTTTAAATAAAAGATGCAGTCACTGTGGGTGAAAATAATAGTAATCCTAATAATAGGACTAATAACACACGCAGATCAGTTCCTCTCCCTTTAGCAGCTGCTAAAGACCTTGTGGTGTCTGATTTCAAACAACGGCAAACACTGCGTAACGTATCCGATGGAAATATGCCTGGGATTCCGTGGTGACGTGCTCGTATACATGGCAACGTATTGAACCTGTCTGGAAACGTTTCAATCCCTGTGACTAATCAGTAGTCGGACAAAACGCTTTCTAAATTCTGACCAAACAGACCGAGCACACCTGATGGAAACGGGGAATAATGTACAAAGGACAAACAACGTACGAGTAAACATTAACCGCTAAAAGCTTTTTCGAAACATGCTTGAACTTAATCTGCACCATGTGAACCCGGAGCCGCTCAATGTTAGCAAGCCTGGAGCTGAACAGATCGCCCCATAAATCAGGTATAAAAGCAACAAGTAGAGGAAATTTGGCATTGCCTTTGTCATGCGATCCAGCAGGTGCAGAATATCAGACCCACGGCACAGCAGCCATCCAACGCATCGGACTATAAATGGCGAAACACAACTTCAGAGCAACGCACTAATCAAAGGCCGCATCAGAGATGATAGATAATTCGGGGATGGAATTTTTCCAGTCAATCACCCTCTGTTCTTCGGAATTGAATGACTAGCTATGTGACCTAAGGCCAGCCTTCATAGGAATTAAAAAGAACAAAAAAAAAAAAAAAACAAGTCTGGTGTTGCCTATGCAGAGTACAAAAGCAGATTCATCATTACAGCTCCATATCATGCTCTCCTATTCTTTATTCCCGAGTTTGTTCGCTTTACCACTTTGTCAACAGCGCGTTGTGTGAAAATAACAAGGGCCGAATTCTATGTGGAAAAACTGCTGGTATATTTTTGGACATAATATGCCGTACATGAATACATGACAGCCCACAAACAGATTGTGGAAGTTATAAAAAAAAAAAAGAAAAAAAAAGATGAATAATATGGACTTATTCATAATATGGACAAGCTAAATCTTGCCTTCTGAATTTTCTTGTAGTCTTCGGTCTGTAATCACGGCTTTCTAGAGAAGCAGGACTGGCATATGTGAGGGGAAGGGTTGGCTTTAGTGCAGGTGCTAGCTCTGTTTTCTAATGGAGGGCTTTGACGGGTCACTGGAGCCAGAATGCTTTACAAGTGCACCTACTAACAAAAGGTAAACGAGGTGAGCAGGGTTTTCTATATATATGAAAGGTTTAGAACCTGTAGTCTATCTTGGGTTACAAATCCAGTGTTAAGGTTTTTGTGGTTCATGTTTCACAGCATAAGCAAAGACAGCGTCCTGACTATCCAAGGTAGAAACCGGTCACAGAAATAACCTATTCTTTTGACTAAAGTAAACATGAGAACTCTATTACATAAAAACACACAAAATAACTTCAAAAACATCTGCCATAGATATACAGTATCTTATTTTGAGTTTCACAAAATTTGGCTGCTGACACCTAAATCGCTTCTATTATATACATCTATGTCTTCTATTTTATTTTCATTCCTGGTGTCTCCGGAGGTAAAATTCCTTTTATTGGTTTTATATCATACAAGCTGGTATCAAAGTGACCTCTGTTTACAAGCAAGTATCTACATTCACACACAATCGCCTTGGGAATAGTCCCTTTGCACAACAATACAATGCTCCCAGCGGTCCACCTTCTGTGATTTAATCCGGATGTCAGCAATAGTGTCAAAATCTATCGGGAGTTTGAAGGAGCCAAATGTGGCTTTTGAAGGTTGGTGCTGCTTGTGACTGGGTCCACTACAAACATCTCATACTTATAGAAAACATCCAGAGCTGTTGATAAAGAATAGAATAGCCCAGACCTTCTGATCAAAGTGTAGTGTCAGCCATGATACAACGCCCAAAGAAGCAAACAGGATTAAGAGCCTTGCTCAAAGGCTCAACAGTGGCAGCTTGGTGATGCTGGAGCTTGAACCGTCAACCTCATGAGAAGAAACCCAGAGACTTAACCACTGGACCACCACTGCCCTACCAAGATAACTTGTAACAACGATTGGATTGAGGATGGTGTTAAGCTCCATCAAAAGCCCTCATGGAACTCATGTTCAATCGCATAGGGACGAGCCGGCTTCTTTTACACTGCTTTTATAATAGCTATCCAATTCAGAAAGCGTTGTTACCCCTATCAACTTACCCACTTGGTTTGTACTCCAGAATGAGTTCAGTTTCATCCTTGAGGTAGGTATACTGTACTCTAACTAGTGGTGTTAAGCCTACCAGTCAAATCAGCCCTTCTTGACTATTCAAATTCATTTGAAAGGATCCTAAAAATCCAGAATCTGCATCAGTTGTGAGTTTCCACATTTAAATAGTAAAGAAGATGGAGGTTCTATAGATAACAAACATCTCCCCGTGCTACCCTCTGGCGGATTCCCATTTTTCTCCATTGTGCAATTCCTGAAAGATCGACATTAGCCTTGGGTTTTTACTGCATATGTATAATGCATTGTAAATTCAAAATCCACCATCACTGATTCCTCAATGGAAGACCAGATTTTGAGATGATTGACAGCAGCTCCTTTTCTCTCAGGATTACTAAAGTTATGTGTTCGAGATCGTCAGACTTGATTGGACTGGTTTTCTTATTGCCACTGTACAGAACAACACCGTGCCTTTAGGTGTTCACATGACTCCAATTATTAAAGCTTGGAAATGATGAAAGAAAAAAAAGTCACAGTCGCTCCGACGTTGACTGACAGCCTGTAAAATGATTATCCAACCACAGTTATGCTTTTGAATGTGCACATTGTAGTTTTCACTCAACAGCTGGCAAGTGTTGTAGCAAATAACTCTTTATAATGAAAAAGCTACACGTAATACATACCTACTAGTAATGCATGTATACTCATATACATAAGACATATCCGTTATTTAAACGTATAAACTAATATTAGTGTATTTAATGGTCAGTTATGTCCAATAAGTGGCTAAATAATACATTTTAAAAAGGAAATTTGATTACAGACGTGATTATATATGCATTATATATACACTGAACTGAATCGTTTACATTGCTATTTGAATAAACAAACAATTATTTGACTTTTTATTCAATAATTAGAATTTTCTTTTATACCGATCTGTTCCTAATAATATTCCGAATTAAAATAACGATAAGATTTCTTCGTTAGCTTATTCCTGTTCAAAAGAACATAACTGAGAAACTCTGGACTTGCTGGAGGCTCATTTCTCAGGTATAGAAAAAAAAACAACAACAAAAAAAAAAACAGAGCAATGCTTTACGTCGAGAACGCGTTCAAACTTTTTTGGAACCGCACCCCTGCGTGTCATATATATTGCAGAGTTCACAATTTTCTCCACATGTCCCCCCAGGGCCAATTCCTAGCTTGTAAGAGGAGGCTGCGAGAAGTTATGAGCATGTCACTGTATTCCACGAAGCTCTCCTTCATGTGCCTGTTCCTTCAATGACCACTTTGACTGACTGCCTGTCTCTTAGATCTATTAACACGCGGCAAAGAAGGCCAGGGCGAGATTGAGGGATAAATCAATGACAGACAGAAAGAACTGATGATCTACCAAGGACCATGTTTGAGGGGGCACTTGTTTACAGCACCATGTCCTTGAATGAGGGTTAAATGGTTGCACTTGATATATCAGGTTCCCGTCGCGTCACTCAGAGAGCACGGCAGCATGGTTCACGTCTCAGTGTGTTCGAAACAAACACGCCGCACTGATATTGGGTGCAATGTTGATTACAGGACCCAAACCTTGTACCTTGTGCAATTAATTACTGTTCCAAGGCCTGCTTGTGCTCAGCTGCTAACTAGGCCAAGCTTGTGAAAAAAAATGAGGCCAGACTCATGAATAATAAGCCACAAGAAAGATATCACAACATCTAAAATATGCCCATAGATCAAGGTTGTGTTTCATTAGCAGCAAGGCTTTTCGAACAAGAGACCACAATTGTGTTTGTTGTTGGAAAAAGAATGACGGAGAAGAAGAAAGAGGAATCGAGAATCTGAACGTAGAAGCGTTCGTACGTACGTGTGAATTTGTTCGTAAGGTTTTACCGAGGTCCGCTGTTGACTACGCCTTTCTCATTTCACATCCAAACGATGTTCGTAAGATATAACCGATAAAAACGCTAGTTTCCTGCATACCTTTTCCAGCACTTAACCTTGGTTCCCCCTCCCCCAACCAACCATTTTTACTAAACGATGTTTAATATTTATCGGAACGACGATGTTCACTACAATGTAGATCAGGATGAGTTAACCTTCCGAGACACATCGCTTGAGAATACCGCAAAGTTTCCCAGTAAGGAAAAGACCATTTAAGTCAGCGTTTCTCAAATAGTGGTGAGCGCCCCCTAGTGCATCGATTTGAGACACTGTGCCTATATCAGGCGTCTACGGGCATTAAGGCAGGATACACCCTGGATGGAATGCCCACTCACATTCACACACATTCATACACTAAGGACAATTTTCCAAGGTGCCAATCAACCTACTGTGCATGTTTTTGGACCGGGAAGAAAGCGGAGAACCCGGAGAAAAACCCCTGAGGGACGGGGAGAACATGCAAATTCCACACACACATGGGCGAGAAGGGAATTGAACCCGGACCCTAGCGGTGTGAGGCGAACGTGCTAACCACTAATCCACCGTGCCCCAAAATGACAGCCAGCTGATGTCCATCCTGAGAGAGATGTTCCAGGTCCAAATGTATTCTTATTAACAATAAATCTTTGGACCCGGACCTTTAGGGCATGGCCGTATACGTGAAGGATTTGCAAGGATGTAGCTATCTATTACTGAAGGTGATCATTCCTAATGCCATTCATAATTGAGTCCTCTTTTGCCAGGTAGCTTTGAAAGCTACAGTTATGTCATTCAATCCACTCGTTTAGGGTTCAGAATAAATACAGGCAGGCATTGTGAGAGGTGCAGTGATGTGCAGAACTACCGGATGCCTGGCCTCTGTGGTGATGGATTGATGTTAAGTAGCCTCCACATAACCTGCTGATCATTTTCCAACGCTCCCACTCTGCCCCTTCCTGGTACTATGCGTACCTAAACGTGCCAAGCTTTCATTTAATGTCATTTAATGTCGTTTCACTTGACACTATTAACCTGTGTATCATTTTAGCCTCCTCGATAATGGAGTTCCCAGCAACCAGGATGAAATTGTAATAAACAACAACAACAAAAAAGGATGATACACCGAGAGAAAATATCTCAAAATGATGATATAGTGTAAGTGTAGAGACGAACCCGAATGAGCGATTCTGATAATGGGGAAAAAGCACTAGCAACATGGTTTGCTTGATTGATGCTAGGTAACGGAGTCATAAAACAACTCTGAGATTCATGTCTCGAGGTCCCAAATGTTTGTCAGGGAAGAAAAAACAGCTGTAGCATGTCTGGCAAAATCTGAAAGCTCTTACAAAACAACTAACTTGAAAGGGTTGCCAAAGGAAATGGATTTTTTTTTGTGCTTAGACCATTCGGTTTAAGCTTGTTGCTGAAATGCCTGACAGGAGAGGAAAGATATTTTATATCTTTTCAATGCAGGACGTTCTTATCTACAATTAAAGCGGATGTTAACCCCTTACAGACAGCTACAGGAAATCACATCAAACTGCTTCCGGCCAATTTAATACATGTATTCCTCCAATGCCAGTCGATAAATATTGGACACGTACCATAGATCATATTGGAAGCACTAATTGCGCAATTGTAGTCATCTGCTTGAAGGCAAAAATTCATTCATTCATCTTCACAATCTAACACTAATTGCAAAACTCATCTTCATCTTCTCACTCTTTCTAACCACGCAATTGTAGTCATCTGCTTGAAGGCAAAAATTCATTCATTCATCTTCTACCGCTTTATCCGATCTTCCCTCGGGTCACGAGGAGTCTGTGCCTATTTCAGGTATCTATGGGCATTAAGGCAGGATACACCCTGAATGGAATGCCAACCCATCGCTGAGCACACACACACACATTCATACACTAGGGACAATTTTCCAAGGTGCCAATCAACCTACCGTGTATGTTTTTGGACCGGGGGGAAACCGGAGAACCCGGAGAAAAAACCCCTGAGCCACGGGGAGATCATGCAAACTCCACACACACATGGTCGAAACGGGAATCGAACCCGGACCCGAAGATAAATTAAGGCAACAAGGGGTTAAACGATTGGATTGGCTTATACACCATTTCAGATACAGACGCCGTTCTGGTGATGGAAGTTCTTCATCTCATGGTTCAGCATTCATTCCTGAGGTTATTGGGGAAGACTATCTCATCAGCAGAAGCATATATGTTTTTTGTTCTATCAGTGGAAAAAAAGGAGAGAACAGGGAGAGTTTTCTTGCTGGATGAAGTTTCCTTTTTTTGTATTCTTCTCTTGACGTTTTGTGATCCTGAAGCACATCTGGAGTGTATTAGAGGGCATTATAACAGTATATATAAGAGGAAACATAAGCGCACGTGGAAAAAAAGAAGACTGAATCGTTGAACTGAATGACATTTATTTTGCTAATCCAAAACAACGTCTCCACAGAACGCACACGTTTTTTCTGTTCTCCCTGATGATAAATGAATTTCTGGACACGTGTAACCGTACCCCTTACATACACAAAACGTATTGAGCTTGTTGTATGAGAAATCCGAAACCTGAAACCAGCCAGCTGTTCTGTAAAAGCGTTTGTAAATGCCGTATCACTTGTGTGTGTGTGTGTGTGTGTGTGTGTGTGTGTGTGTGTGTGTGTGTGAGAGAGAGAGAGAGCTTTTTCATGCTGCAGTTCATTTCAGGTTGAAAGCTGGAACTGGTTTCCTACAATGACATCAAAAGACTCCTTGTGGGCCATGGGTGTTCATATTGTCTATTATGTCACTGTAGGATTTCCTTCCGGAAAACAAAAGCGGCGCTCGTCTATGACCTCGTTCTGTCTTTGAACATCGACTTATGAGTGGGAGCTGTGAATGAATGATGAATTACCCCTGAAACGGTGTCGCCTCGGCCCGAACACAATTCCGAGGCACTCCAAAAGTACTTCCTACCGCCGTGTTTTCTTTTAGTGTTGCCAAGGACGTCAATTTATTTATTTATTTATTTATTTATTTATTTTCCAGGACAGGGTCTTTGGGATTAATGAGGCATTCAGGTGCAGCAAAATGCTGCAGCGTTTGTGTGCTAGACTGTGAGATTAGCTGGCTGCGTGTGTGTGGACAAGAAGTGGGATTCGAGCAGATGGTGGCTCTCAGAGGTGTGATTAGCTCCCATCATGCTGGACCACGTGCAGGCAGGTGAGCGCGACCCTTGCTGAGGCACCGTCGCATATGTTCAACTTTTGCAATATGAAACTTAGCTTCAAGACGTTTCCGTTTGCCGATTTATGCTAAAGGCAATCTAGAGGCTAATAGGTTCCATATGCTTTTAAATCTCTATACATGTGTATGTATATATATATATATATATATATATATACACATCAGTGTTGATGAGTATGTTACATAATTTAATTGCAAAATAAAAGTAACAGTAATTTGTTAGTTACTGAGAAAAAAGGTGTAATTACATTACAGGTACATATGAAAATATTTTTACAAATACCAAAGCCCCCCTCCTTTCTCCTGCACCCACTCGTACCCTCTCCATATATTCATTCATTCATTCATTCATTCATCTTCTACCGCTTTATACGATCTTCCCTTGGGTCAGGAGTCTATGGGCATTAAGGCATAATACACCCTGGATGGAATGCCAACCCATTGCAGGACACACACACACACATTTATACACTAGAGACAATTTTCCAAGGTGCCAATCAACCTACCGTGCATGTTTTTTTTTTGGACCGGGGGGGAAACCGGAGAACCCGGAGAAAAAACCCTTGAGACACGGGGAGAACATGCAAACTCCACACACACATGGCCGAGACGGGAATCGAACCCAGGCCCTGGCGGTGTGAGGCGAACGTGCTAACCACTAAACCACCGTGCCCCTCCTCTCCATATATATATTTGTAATTTACCACACCATAAAACATCAACCATTATGGTACTGATTGGGATGTGTCGCTGTACGTTGATTATCTCATCCAAAGGTTGTGAGATCAGATCCCAACTCTCGAACCTTGCTGAGTCGAATAAATGATGTAATTATAAGTCGCTCTGGATGAGAGCGTCTGCCAAGTTGGATTTAAAAAAAAGAAAAAAGAAAAAGTATTTGTGTGAGAACTAACATCACATTTTCCGAGTGTGAAGATCAGGGCTGTGTACTGATGTCAGCATCTAAAACGGAGTGTTCGGGTTCAGCGGCGATGTGGCAAACCTGTGGCGAGCAGATGACGGCATGCCACTACGAGAGAACGAACCTCCTGTTCATGCGGCGAATGGCTGCCCAACTGGAAAGTGCACAACTGTCAACAAGATAAAGAAACGACAGCGATACTGGCCATGCTGCTCCAAAATGTTCTTTATTGATTTATTTCGCCTGCAGAAAAATCCCCGTCAAGTCTCAAATACCTGCATAGAGGATTCCTGCACGCTACGCCCCAAACCCACGCGTCCTCGTTGACACAGCGCCACAATATAGCAACAACGAGTTTGGAAGTGTTTGGAAGCCATTAGATCGCCTCCTTCTGCCTTTAGTTCCTTTGCGCTTTTAGCTACACTGGAGCACTTTGTTTTGTTGTTTGCTTCTAAATCACATTTACAGAAGATACGAGTCAAAAAGTAGCTACAATTTATGATGATAATATAAAGAACATATAAAGAATTGATAAACCTGCAAAAGACCAATATATATATATATATATATATATATATATATATATATATATATATATATATATATATATATATATTATATATATATATATATATATATATATATATATGTTCGATTCCCGTCTCGGCCATGTGTGTGTGGAGTTTGCATGTTCTCCCCTGTGCCTCAGGGTTTTTTTTCTCCTTTTTCTCCGAGTTCTCTGGTTTCCTCCCGGTCCAAAAACATGCACGGTAGGTTTGATTGGCACCTTGGAAAAATTGTCCCTAGTGTATGAATGTGTGTGTGTGTGTGTGTGTGTGTCCTGCAATGGGTTGGCATTCCATCCAGGGTGTATCCTGCCTTAATGCCCATAGACGCCTGAGAAAGGCTCCCCGTGACCCGAGGAAGATCGGATATAGCGGTAGAAGATGAATGAATATATATATATATATATATATATATATATATATATATATATATATATATATATATACACATATATACATGTTTTAACAGACACTGTAGTTTGACGTCCATGTCGGGTCTGAGGAAAACTCGGTAACACACTCGGACTTGAATACAATGTGCTTGGCATATTGCGATTGTTCTGTGCGGGTGACTGCTATGGCACTTGAATGCCATCTGCCATCCGCTTTTCTCTATCTGTCTGCAACCAGCTGCGTTATGGGAATCTGATTTCACACACAGTCATGCTGTCTGTCTTGGCCATAATTCACCATCCAATCTTGTCTAGTTGCCTCTGCCCCAAGCTCTTATTAATGGCTCCTCTGAGAAACCACACACACACACACACACACACACACACACACAGGGACATGTTGTTTACAAGAGCCTCCTATTGATAATCTGACCCTTAACCCCTAGTACCCCGAAAGATAATGTTTATTATTCATGGAAAAGCGATGACACGTCATTTATTTAGTATATTATCATAATTTGCTATAAAATGTTAATACAAGGACTGTGTTGTGTATTGTAGCTCTTTAGTGTGTGCTATTGCTCTATGCTGTGTGATGTAGCTCTATGTTTTGTGTTGTAGCTCGGTGTTGTGTTATGTATCTTGGTGTTGTGTATTGTAACTCTGTGTTGTGTGTTGTAGCTCTGTGTTGTGCGTTGTAGCTCTGTGTTGTGTGATAAGCTTTATATTGTGTGTTGTAGCTCTGCGTTGTGTCTTGTAGCTGTATATTGTGTGATATAGCTCTATGTTGTATGTTGTAGCTCTTTAGTGTTTGTTATTGTTCTATGTTGTGTGTTGTAGCTCTATGCTGTATGATGTAGCTGTGAGGAGTGTTATAGCCCTATGTTGTGTGTTGTAGCTCGGTGTTGTGTGATGTAGCTGTGACGTGTTGCAGCTCTATGTTGTGTGTTGTAGCTCTTTAGTGCGTGCTATTGCTCTATGCTGTGTGTTGTAGCTGTGAGGTGTGTTGTAGCTCTATGTTGTGTGTAGGAGCTCGGTGTTGTGTGATGTTTGTTGTTTGTTTTTGCGTGGACCCTAAACTGTATAACCTGTTATTAACTTTATATTACCACCTTTCTTAGACGTCCTTAAAGGACCGGTGTTGCATGCTGCAATCCTGCACCATGGGCCTCGCTCTTAAACCGCAAGTGACAGATTGATGATGCTGAGATTTGAATCTGTGTCCTTCTGGTCCCGATACACAACGTTCCCACTCGATGCACTGCCCTCTCACCTCGCGCTCGCTCCGAATCCATGACCCCCGGATAAAGCAGTCCCACCCTGATGCCCTGCTTCTAGCTGGAAAGCTCATCACATGGGAACCTTGGTGCCGTTGAGGATGCGTCCAGATTGGCAGTGTAATGAGAAACCTTTGGACGATTCCACTTCAGTCCATGAGCAATTACCATGATTTACACTAAAGCCTACAGTGATTCATTTTCTCATTACGCAGTTGTTTACCTGCACCTACAAATGAGCATTCTATCCAGTGTTATCTAGAAAAGGAGGAGCTCCATTTCTCTCAAGCTTTTCCTCCTGACGTCTTCTCAGGACTTTCTTCCCCACTAACGTCATGTCATTCATGTCATTCATGTTTGTTGTAGCAACTGAGGCTACATCACGCAACTGATGTAGAACTGAGCTACATAAATGTTTCTGATTGTCTTACATTTACAGCATTTGTGACTAACAGCTAAGCACTTGAGGGTTAAGGGCCTTCCTTAAGGGCCCACTAGTGGCAGCATTTTGAACCTGTGTTCGTCCAATGCCTTAATCGCGGAGCTATAACCTCCCTCCTTCCCTCCTTGTTTTGCTCTTTGTAAGGACACAAATCGTAAAACAACTCTCGAAAGCTGCGGATCTTAAAAATGCATTGACGTTTCAGATAACAGAGACAGTTTGTCTCTTTAAGATTTTTCATAAAACAAAAACAAACAAACAAACAAACAAACAAACAAAGGCAGTTTTCTGAGGACCGCCCGAAGGTCCCCGCAATCTAAAACGGCAAGACCGACCGTTCCTAATGAGGACACAAACATCGTTTAAATCTAAACACACCTCAGCGTTTCTCAAGAGTTTCTGTCGCGTCCCTCTAAACCTCTTGCTTTATTCCTGCGCCGTTGACGAGCACGCCGCAGTAACCGTGAATGACGGTAACGAATAATGACCGCCGAAGAATCGCCGGCATTATGTTTCTTTAATAACCTGACGTGCCCTGACAATGCCGGCCTTTATTTCCTCCCTGTATCGGAGGGAATGCCAGGGTTCACAGGCAAGCCACTAAACATAATGAGGCACAACTTGAAAGGATATTTAGAGGCATGAAAAGGAGCTAGACCCCCGCACCCTGCACCCCCCCCCCACCCCCCCCCCCCCATCCCCAGTAGTAAACACGCATTTCTCCTCGTGCAAAAGATGATCTCTTTTACTGAAGAAATGCACGTTGAACTCTGCTGTTATATTATTTGATCTGAATGGTAGCAATACTTCTAAAGGAATGAGAGAGCCGACTTGGAGGAGTCCCAGTGACCTCTGTGTACCCTGCTATTAAGGTATTTTGTTCTTCTCATAATGCTACATAAGCCTTTCCTGTTTGCGTAGGAAAGCTGAAATTCATAACATCACAAAGCGCCCAGCCACTAAACAACCTCACTGCAGTGGATGGAAGGTGAGTGATGCACTACAGCAAGTGGAGTTCTCCATCTAGTGGCTGGATGACGGCATGACAGGAGACGTTATAACGAATGGTCTATTCATTTCTCAAACGAGGTCAAGGATGTTAGTAAACACAGTGTGATCCAAACCATGATACAGAAGTTAACCATGAAGAGTAACCATGTTCACTCTCCAAATAGCAAATCTCTTGTCCATAGCTATATTGCATCCTGAAACTAGAGTACATTCATTTTCAGCACCAGCCACATGCTGGTATCTTCCTTATAATAAACAGTCCCAAGACCTTGCACAAGGGGCCCATTATTTGAACTCATGACCTTCTAATCAGAGGTCTAACAGCTCTCGCTCTCTCTCTCTCTCTCTCTCTCTCTCCTCTCTCTCTCTCTCTCTCTCTTTCTCTCTCTCTCTCTCAGCGCTCTCCTTATTAAATGCTTGACTCACATTGTTATTGAACAGGTTTCGACAGCCACAATAAAAATCGGCTTATCCACGTTATAACCCTAGCGACTCGAATATATTTTCATGTATTGAAACAAAGTGTAAACGACTTAAGTTTTATTGCAACATTGCACTTCAGAATCAGTTAATCTGTGAAGTAATGTAGAGTGTAGAGTGCTAAATATAGCTCATAATACGTTTACTGGATTTAAGAAAAACACTGGTACATTTTTCAAACGTATAAAATGTTAAATAATTGAAATATTTCAACACGCCATGAAGACTCTGAGGAACATCGCTGCTATAATTTACCAGAAATTCGAAAAAATCTTCTACCGCTTTATCCGATCTTCCCTCAAGTCACGGGGAGTCTGTGCCTATCTCAGACGTCTATGGGCATTAAGGCAGGATACACCCTGGATGAAATGCCAACCCCTCACAGTGCATACACACTCTCACATTCACACACACATTCATACACTAGGGACAATTTTCCACTTCATCAACCTACCGTGCATGTTTTTGGACTGGGAGGAAACCGGAGAACCCGGAGAAAAACCCCCTGAGGCTATTTTTTTTGAGGGGAGAACATGCAAACTCCACACACACACATGGCCGAGACGGGAATCGAATTCGAACCCTGGCGGTGTGAGGCCAACATTCATTCATTCATTCATCTTCTACCGCTATATCCGATCTTCCCTCGGGTCACGGGGAGTCTGTGCCTATCTCAGGCGTCTATGGGCATTAAGGCAGGATACACCCTGGATGGAATGCCAACCCATCACAGGTCACACACACACACACACACACTCACACACACATTCATACACTAGGGATAATTTTCCAAGGTGCCAATCAACCTACCGTGCATGTTTTTGGACCGGGAGGAAACCGGAGAACCCGGAGAAAAACCCCCTGTGGCACGGGGAGAACTTGCAAACTCCACATACACATGGCCGAGACAGGACTCGAACCCGGATCCTGGTGGTGAGAGGCGAACGTGCTAACCACTAAACCACCGTGGCCCTTTCGAAAAAAGTCAATTGCCAATAATCTTCTATAGATCAAACTTATCTTTAGTAAGCTGAGCACGTTGGCTAGCCAAACCATTTAATGTTTAATAGTGTCATGTTTATGCCACTTAAGTACATTTCCCGTCAGACACACACAGCCCTAGTGGTTTCACGTTACACAAGCGTTTGGACTTGTGTTACATGTATGGTTTGTTTTCGTTCGTATTTAATCTCACAGTTCATCACTCATGTTGTTTCAAGCCATTCATTGTTAAGGTTACGGTTCTTGGTCGATTGTTTGGTTATTTTTATGTCTATGATTAAAACATTAGGGCTACAGTTAACATGAAGAGGTTCCATGATTAAACACACATCATTTCAACATTGACAAAGCTATAATAAATAGACATTTGATGTTAGCCAGATAGCTAGTCAAGGTTTCCTCCTCGTGTTGTGTGAGGGAGTGTTTTTTTTGTTTGTTTACAGTCCCATATTTAATGATGACAAATACATTTACAAATACAAGTACATTTTCTATATTTCTTAATCAATGCAAATTTGCTTTTGCTTAATGTTTGCATTGTAAATGAAAACTCTCTCTGGACTCCCAGATACCTTCTCCAAGAATTACATGACATGCAAAACAAAATTGGCTTTTATATGGCTTTTCCCCCCAAATCATAATCCCATAAATCATATATATATATATATATATATATATATATATATATATATATATATATATATATATATATATATATATAACTCTAAATCAATGTTCTTGATTAATACTATTAATTAAATGCATTATTTCAACAGGAGCATTACTTCTTGTTGTCAGGATTGATTTTTGGCTTTTCTTTTTTTATCACTAGTGTAAGTCACTTCATCTTTAACTACTTTAACTGCAGACTGAGTGTCAGCTTTAATTTGAGGCTATTTACATCCAAATCAGGTGAACGGTGTAGGAATTACAACAGTTTGCATATGTGTCTCCTACTTGTTAAGGGACCAAAACTAATAGGACAGAATAATCATAAATCAAACTTACACTTTTTAATACTTGGTTGCAAATCCTTTGCAGTCAATCACAGCCTGAAGTCTGGAATGCATAGACATCACCAGACGCCGGGTTTCATCCCTGGTGATGCTCTGCCAGGCATCTACTGCAACTGTCTCAAGATCCAGCTTGTTCTTGTGGTATTTTCTCTTCAGATAATATTGCCTGAAAAAAACACTTCAGAATTCATCCTGCTGCTTTTGTCAGCAGTCACGTCATCAATAAATACAAGAGATCCAGTTCCATTGTCAGCCATACATTTCCACGCCATGACACTGCAACCACCATGCTTCACAGATGAAGTGGTATGCTTAGGATCATGAGCAGTTCCTTTCCTTCTCCATACTCTTCCCATCACTCTGGTACAAGTTGATCTGTCCATAGGATGAAGTTCCAGAACTCTGAAGGCTTCTTTAGTTGTCGTCTGGCAAACTCTATAGTCTGGCTTTCCTGTTTTTGGGGCTCACAAGTGTTTTACATGTTGTGGTGAATCCTCTGTATTCACTCTGGTGAAGTCGTCTCTTAATTGTTGACTTTGACACACCTACCTCTTAGAGTGTGTTCTTGATCTGCCCAACTGTTGTGAAGGTTGTTTTCTTCACCAGGGAAAGAATTCGTCGGTCATCCACCACAGTTGTTTTCCGTGGTCTTCCGGGTCTTTCGGTGTTGCCGAGCTCACCGGTGCATTCCTTCTTTTTAAGAATGTTCCAAACAATTGTTTTTGCCCACGCCTAATGTTTCTGCTATTTCTCTGATGGGTTTGTTTTGTTTTTTTCAGCCTAATGATGGCTTGCTTCACTGATAGTGACAGCTCTTTGGATCTCACCTTGAGAGTCGACAGCAACAGATTCCGAATGCAAATAGACCACGAAATGAACTCCTTTTATCTGCTCATTGTAATTGGGATAATGAGGGAATAACACACACCTGGCCGGGGAACAGCTGAGAAGCCAATTGGCCCATTACTTTTGGTCCCTTAACATTTGTGAGGCACATATGCAAACCGCTGAGGTGGATGTGAGAGGCATGGTGGATTAGTAGTTAGCACGTTCGCCTCACACTGCCAGGGTCCGGGTTCGATTCCCGTCTCGGCCATGTGTGTGTGGAGTTTTCATGTTCTCCCCGTGCCTCAGGGGGTTTTTCTCCGGGTTCTCCGGTTTTCTCCCCGGTCCAAAAACATGCACGGTAGGTTGATTGGCACCTTGGAAAAATTGTCCCTAGTGTATGAATGTGTGTATGTGTCATTGTGTGAGTGTGTGCCCTGTGATGGGTTGGCATTCCATTAAGGGTGTATCCTGCCATAATGCCCATAGACACCTGAGATAGGCACAGGCTCCCCGTGACCCGAGGGAAGATTGGATAAAGCGGTAGAAGATGAATGAATGAATGAATGAATTATTTAGATGTAAATACACCTCAGATTAAAGCTAACAGTCTGCAGTTAAAGCACATCTTGTTCGTTTCATTTGAATTCCATTGGGGTAGTGTATACAGCCATATATTTATGGACCTGACTACACAATGATCTACAGTCAAATTACTGGTTTATGTGTTTCATTTGAAATACATTTAAATAATGAAAAGAACTGAATTAATTTGTGTTATTAGTAATAGGTTTTTTTTGACACAGGAACACAGTCATGGTTTTCTCAGAGCAGGTACACAGTGTAACTACTGCTCAGGGTCAAGGCTGTGACCGTGTCTGAACATGTCAGGTTTAATTCAAATAAATGAAGACTGAAAGCAAACAAGAACGAAACGTTTTATCAGTTTGAAGAAAAGATAATGATGGCCATTGAAAGAAGAAAGTTTGAAATAAAAAAAAAGAATCTAAAAAAAGTGGAGGTAGAAAGTGAGTGAGAGATAGAAAGAGGAGAATCGTGCATGGAGTGTGATTTTATTGAAGTATTTTCACAGAATTATACAGGTTGCGTTCTTTTTCTTTCTTTCTTTCTCTTTTTGAAAAAAATAAAAGTGTACTTTTTGGTACCACAAACCGGTCTTTTACTTGGAATAACCATTCATTCATTCATTCATTTTCTACTGCTTTATCCGATCTTCCCTCGGGTCACGGGGAGTCTGTGCCTATTTCAGGCGTCTATGGGTATTAAGGCAGGATACACCCTGGATGGAATGCCAACCCATCGCAAGGAACACACACACACACACACACACACATACACACACACTCATACACTAGGGACAATTTTCCAAGGTGCCAATCAACCTACCGTGCATGTTTTTGGACCAGGAGGAAACCGGAGAACCTGGAGAAAAACCCCAGAGGCAAGGGGAGAATATGCAACTCCCCACACACATGGCCGAGACGGGAATCGAACCCGGATCCTGGCGTTGTGAGGCGAACGTGCTAACCATTAAGCCACACACACACATGGCATAAAAGCACTCCCTTATCTAACAATGAAAAACCCAGAAAAACCCTGTTCAAGATTTCATTAGAAGTTTTAATTCAACATTCATAGTACATTATTCGTCACTCTCTAGTTCATAGTTACATCATCTTTACCTTTACAGTCGTTAAAATAATTCATCTTAAACCACCTTATTTATGTTGTACACTTGGAAATGTACTTATAATAACCTTAGAATTGATTCTTGAGGAATCTTACTGTTTGGGTCCAACACTCTGATTGGTTGATATTTGGAGGGGGTGGGGCATATGTTTTCTGTCTTTTGATAAAAAAAAAAAAAGATGGCTATATGATACAAAATACAGTAGTAATGGGCGTAATATATTGGTGTTTAATATATTAGTAAGGTTATGACAGAATACTGCATGGAGAGTTTTCCAACAGAGCTGGGACATGGTCATGTTGTTTTCGTGGATGTGCGGTATAAAAACAATAAAAAAAAAGAAAAAGAAAAGAAAAGAAAAGTAAAATTCAGAACAAGACAAGCAGATAACTGCTGGACCTCGGCACGAGTTCGCGTTCAGTCCGATATGCTTCCTTGTGAGCGTCGTGCGAGAAATCCAGGGAGATCATCAATCCTGCTCGGAAATTCCATTCTTCTCTCAGATGGGTGATAAACAACAACAACAACAACCAAACAGACAAAAAAAAAAAAAACAAAACAAAAACAAAACCAATCCGAAACATCTGCATGACTATTTCAGAGCTCTAAAGATAAACAGTTCCAATCCTTCAGCTCTGGGATTTAAAGTAATGAGTCCTTTAGTTTATCACAATGCACGCTGGGTACAAGGCACAGTTCCTGTTTCACCAGCCGAGCGCTTCTCTTCACGTCCGGGGAGAGTCACGCGATTCCTCATGCGATTCCTCACTCGATTCCTGACTCGATTCCTGACTCTTTTTTTTTTTTTTCTTTTCTTATTTCTTTTTGAAGGTTACACTTTCTCAGTGTCCTAAAAAAAACACAAATCCCTTTCTCCCTCACTCAGACATGCAATACACACGGTATTTATTAATCCTCAGGTTAGGATGTACATTTATATAGATTCATATGGGCCCACACACATTCATATATATTTTTATTCATATAAAATTCATATACTTTCAGGAATGTTAATCTGCATGTGTGTGTGTGTGTGTGTGTGTGTGTGTGTGTGTGTGTGTGTGTGTTTTATTCACGGATACAAAATAACTTTTATATCACACATATAAGAAACATCATAAAACCAGTCTCTTTAAAAAAAAAAAAATCCCTTAATAAAAATAAGTTCTATTTGCTTTTTTTTCTTTAAATGTACAATATATTTTCTTCTCTCCCTCGGGCTCCGCGTGGAAGAGGCGAGGAACTGGGAAGGCGATTATTACGAAGGGCATTTCGAGCAGCCGCACTCCAAGGTCGTCTCGATCTCTTCGGGGAAGGACGAGCCGTCCGAGCACTTGAAGTTGACTTTCCGTCTGCGGCTCTTGGTGGGGGCGCAGCACAGTCCCGGGCGGCACGAGCGTGGACACTCCACCCGGGGGACCTTACTGAGGGACGTGCACGTCTTCTGGCCGACGTGACGCCTGAGCAGCTCGCGCACCATCTCGCCCTGACACGCCAGTTCTGGGAACGAGGAGGAGAAGGAAGATGATTGTTAGTGGGTCGACACCTCTGCCTCTGCCCTGAAGGCTGCCTGCCTTTCCTTTGAGAACTAATAATAAGTGAAACTTGATTCTTCCAATTACCTTCAAAAACGTTTAACAATACGAAAATGTATTTGTACGACTAACACACTGTTAATGCAAATAAAATAAATACATCCGGAAACATGCGATAATTGTACATTTGAAAATGTTCTTTCTTTCTAATCATTCATTCAATCATTCTTTTCTACCGCTTTATCTGACTTCTCTCTCGGGTCGCGGCGTCTTCGGGCATCAAGGTGGGATACACCCTGTACGGAACCGCCAACCCATCGCAGGACACACACACACACACACACACACACACACACACTCACACTCATACACTAGGGACAATTCTCCAAGGTGTCAATCAACCTACTGTGTATGTTTTGGACCTGGGAGGAAACCGGAGAACCCGGAGAAAAACCCCCTGAGGCACGGGGAGAACATGCAAACTCCACACACACACTCACATGGCAGAGACGGGAATCGAACCCGTCCCTGACCCTGGAACGTGCTAACCGGTAAGCCAACGTGCCCCGTTCGTTTAAACACTCTATTGCAATTTATAATAATTTAAATTTACATATATTATATATAATTTTATTTATAATAATTCATACATTTATAATGCTGCTGCATTCTCCTCATTTGAATGTCTTATAACAGTCCGTTCGTGGGGACATTAATGTTTTACATTTACAAAAGGATTTACTATTCTACATTTTTTTGCCATACACGGATGGTTAAGGCTATTGCATAAGGAAATGATTTTAGGGCTCGGATTCCAACTCGCGCTCTTCTGATCCACCTTAAACGCTAATATCTGCCAAAGAAAAGCGCTTAATCCAGGGTAAAAAGCGAAAGATTAGGACAGGATGTGGTATGGATTTGGTGTGTCGGAACAAGTCGTACCCGAGTCACAGGCGACGCCCGTGTATCCAGGCTGGCAGTGGCACGCGGGATCTCCGCCCTCGTCCACTCGGCATTCCCCGTGCACACAGTAATGCCCCCTGCAGGCGGCCGGCTCCTCTCTCCTCTCGCAGTACTGGCCCGCATAACCCTGCGCACACTTACAGCTGTAGGAGGAACCCTGAGGCACACACAGGCCGTGCACACATCTGCATGCGGCCGAGAGAGCGAACGCAAAGAGACAGGGGGAGAAAAAGGAGGGGGGGGGGGGGGGGGGGACAACAGTCAGTTCATTCATACTTGTTCATATCACAGTCTGCATCTGGTTTATATATTTTCATTATATGTTTTTTTGCCTTCTATCTCTGTTTACAGCCAAGCAGTGTGTATAGTGGTATCAATTAATATATTTAATCAAGATTAATCACATGAAAGCCATAAGTTCATTTGTGATTAATTACACATTACTCACACATTACCATGATCTATAAATATTAATTTCTTGTTAATTTCACTCGTTACTTGTTTAGTGGTGGTTTTAATTGTAAAATATGGGACGTGGCTCCTTTAAGAATTCTGTTCCGGTTGCTTTTCCATATAAACTGGTGATACGCTTAGGTTGTTACGGAAGCGCATTGCATTTGCAAAAGAAAGAAAAACGAGCTTTATTCCATAATAGGGATTTGGGAATGTGATGCCCTTGTGTAAGGTTCCATACGGTAATATATACGCTAATATAGTGAGGAGCTCATAACTGTTGTGAATGCGCAGCTAGTAGGTGTAATTCGGGGGAAATTTAGGAAGCGTGAGTGGATGCAGTGTTTCTTTATTCATTGGTTCTTATATATATATATATATTATATATATATATATATATATATATATATATATATATATATATATATATATATATATATATATATATATATATATACATACACACATACATAATCTATATGATCTTGGTCACAGTGGATCCGGATCTTATACTGAAGACATAAAAATGAATAGACCAGTACTTATTCTCAATGTCAAGTAGGGTCCTATATCTCTGTGAAACTGGCTTTGTGCCCGGGTTTGGGTCTCCAATTTCAAGTGAAGAAAACATTTAGTGCTCCCGGATCCAAAGGCATCCTTATGTGAAGAACCGCATACAGCTGGTCCCAAATACTTTTGTCCGTAATGTACAGGAATAAAGAATAATAATAATATATGTGGGGTTACAGTACCTGCTGGACTGACAGGGGTTGGCGTAGCTCTGTTGCTCACACAGCGGACCACTACTGCTGGCAGGACACTCACAGGTCACACCTGCCTCGCCCCGCTGCCTGCAAGGCCCCTGCGCGCACACGGCGCACGAGTGGCAGCCAGGCTGGATGCCCTCTGTTCCCCTCGGCCCGGTGCTCAGCTCCTGCAGCTCGCCGTTGACACGGACATTGTGGACGCAGCCGTTGAAGGACTGGGATGTTCGCTCGGCTCCTGTACGCAGACCGCTGGAGCCGGTCGCCGAGGGCACGCCTGAGAGAAAATCACGCCGGGTTATTTTCGTACATTACCAGTCATTTTAGTGCCGCCTAAAGGGGCACCTGCCCGAAAGGGACAATGTCGGTATATATGCCTCTACAGAACCGCTGATGTGTCTGCTTACTAAATCTAACTTAATTTTAAAGTGCTGATAAAACAAAGACTTTGCTAAATCTCAACTCAATGACTTTTAGGATAGAGTAGAGTGAGTGGGTCACCTCCGATGTAAAGATGGGTGCTGGGCTCCACGGAGGGCGGCCGTGCCAGTTTGCCCAGACTTTTCGGGGCTCCTTTATCCACCACCAGGCTCAGCGTTTGATTCTGGATCAGCAGTTCGACGGTGTGGAAGAGTCCGTCGTTCACTGACTCCACACTAACACATACAGACAGACAGACAAGTTTTGTTAATGCGTTTATATGCCGGTCTCTCCGTGACCGCAATGCTGACGAAAAACGGACGTCTTGGTAAGTTTGAAATCAGGCTTGAAATGCAATACCATGCATGAAAATGACACAATATTGAAACGAGCGTGCAAAGTGACGTAAACAGGGAGCGAAAGCGCCAGGAAACGCACAAAAAGCCTAAAATGGAATGAATGGATTTATGTATTTTGGCTCAGACGAGGATGAAGACTGTAACGTCTCGGATATTACCGTTCTACCACTCCATCATTCAGCTAAGAGCCCCACCTCCCTCCCCCGAATCACTTAATACTTAAATGGCATTCAGTGTCGACCTGCCGTAAGCAGACACCGTAATGTACAGTGAGCGCAGCACGAGCGAACCCCTCACTCGCAGGATGAAATATGCGTGCATGCTTCGGCCAAGTGCTCCCTGTGCCAGGTGTGTTCTTTGGTTTGGCACTGATGAGACTAACAGCGCTGTTGGCTGTCGAACACAATAAGCTGATCTGACACATTCTTTCTCTTGCACTCATCCACAAAACACAATGAGTCCGCGTGAGACCGAGCGAGTGTGATGTGAGGTGAGGGCTTGAAGCCTGCTTTCTTCCCCCCCAGATCTTGTTAAACATTTAGAGAGAGCCGAGAGCTCCAGAAAAGCCTCGCAGTGCAAACGCACAAAGCGTGACAACGACCTCTCGCTCAGCTGGAGGATTCTGCCAAAGACCAAAAACACACAACAGGCTTCCCACACTGCTCGATCCGGGACACACCTGACCCGCTACATGCTGATTGTGGTATTGTAGTGGGAGTGGGACATGACCCCAGTAAACCCACCCGGCAAAACTGACATCAGAGCTTGGGAAAGCAGGTCAGGTTTGGCTCCGCAAGACTCGCCTTAGAGGAGTTATTCCTGGAAGGAACACTGGCCGCTTCAGACAGCTAGAGACAGTGGTTTGGCAACAAGTAAGACAGCGCAAGAGAGACAGGAACAGAGCAGGAGTCAGATTGTGGCTACAGAAGTGTGTCTTGTTCTCCTTCAGTGCCCAATACACGCTCTTCCTCTCTTTGCCGCATTTCCCTTGTCAAAATTCTCTCTCTCTCTCTCTCTCTCTCTCTCTTTGGAATCTGACACTTTTCTCCAGCTGCACCACAGGTCAGGTTGCATCGCACGACCTACAAATTAGCAGCTCAGAATAATGGGGTGCGAGATATGGAAAATGGAGCTGCGCCCTAACCATAGGTGGTCCTGCTCTCCCTCCTTGTTTCCTAGTGATTGGTCACAGCTGCCTCATTCGGGGAGAAAAGGCAGGGGGAAATCAATTAACGAACTCAAACAAACAATCAAATTGGGTTTGCTTTTTGCTTGGCTGTGCTGGGACTTGATCTTGGAAAAAACGATTTTTTTTCTTTCCCTCCCCTCTCTGAGCGTACCAGGGCTATGTTTGATTTAGATTCAAGGCATCGTTTTTCCTGTCATATACTAGAGCCGAAGCTGAATTATTATTGTTATATTATTTTTATATGTTATAGTATTTTATTATATGTTATTTATTTTTCAATGTTATCAAAATCACGATGCACTCGTGCTTTAATGATATTCAAGTCTAATCTTTTTTTTTTTTATATCCTATATTACTAATGTCACTTACATGATGATGTATATTATTACTGTACGGGTTTTAGCCCATATTTTACAGATTCTGCAGAAACCTTTTTGCATCTCATTCATACGTCTGAACAGCTCTAGGGTTAAGGGCCTTGCTCAGAGGCCCTGCTTTTTGCAGCGTGAACTGCTGAACTTCGGCTCCAAAGTGCAATACCTTAACCACTAAGCTTTCATTCCCCCCCCCCCCCCCCCCCCCCTACCCCATCACATCATTAAATGTTGTCCTTTAACCAGCCCACCTTGTAAGGTTTTATCCCTTATCGTGATAATGTACGTTCAAAAGACTGGAGATTTTAGTTTGAAATAGTTGGCACTGTTGACATGATTAAAAAAAATGATTCATGTACTCATGTAAAATCCAATAAATGGCATTAATGCATGATTCTTTCAAGAGCGAGAGTAATTTCCTCGTCCCCACAGAGAAACACTCGGCTCAACTCTTGGCCTGCTTTACTGTGCCTCGGCTCAACCACAGACACATGTGTGGTTTATATTACACCCTCATAATTCAAATCCTTGTTTGCAAACCGTTGCGTTGTGCATAACACGTTTGCAAGACCCCCCCCCCCAAAAAAATCTTTCCTTAACATTTTACAGACGTTGCCTATGACAACAGTCTTTAATTAACAGTAGCCCCAGGAGTTAAGCCTAAGGTGGATTTTTGTATTAGGAAATAAAGATGAGATTAAATACACATAATCCTTTCATTTCAGTCAGGAGACTGTATTGACATCATAACATTGGCGAGTACTGGCTTTAACTCAAGCATCGTGCCACTAGATGGCACCAGATACCAAACCAGGATCACAGCATGCTTGGTTGGTGGGGTGGTGGTGTTAGGGGCCGTATGGGGGGGGATTGAAGCAGCCACGTTAACCAATACTGGGCAGCTTTATTACTTTCCCAAAGGTCATAATATTTGTAAAAGGGGATCGTGCTGGCTTTGATGTGTGCCCAGGATGTGTTTAGGCTTCAAGTGCCCCATTATTGGGCTCTATAAAAACAAACAGAACGCCTCTCGTGCAGCGAGAAGTCAATTTCCTGTCAGCTGAAAGTAAAACAACGAGGCAAAACCGCATTCTAAACAAAGCACAGAGTTGGACACGATTACGGGCGACTTCGCCTCGGAAAGTTATCGGAACCAACGAACCTTCGGACGCGTTTACGTTCTCCAAATTCAATTACCCGCTGCTATCATACGCTTACAGTACGAGTCACAGTACACTGGCTGAAGTCAATGCTATACAGGCAGCCAGTTGAAACCGTTATAGATTGCAGCTGTAACCTGAATTAGCTGTAACTTCTTTTGGAGCTAAGCGACATGCTTTGTTTAGTGAACAGAAACCAAACAATCCTTTAGTAGCCGTCGCTTGTGTGAGCGTCGATCGACCCCAGAAGGAGACGTTTACCCGGAAGTCGAATGTTAACATCGGGTCTTGAGCCCGATGTTCTCTTGTGTGGCGCAGTGGTATTTTCCAATGACCTCTCAATAACACTGTAGTCAGTCGGCCGGACCCAGGGGAGCATGACACGCTGAGATCGCCGCCTAACCCGATTTGATCCTAATGAATAGGATCATACTCCAGATCCCAAAACACGCCTCCTAGCCCCAGTCTAAGATACACTGTGTGTTCCAGCAGGCCAGCCCTGCTTACCTTCATCCCTGCTTTTTTAAAAAACAAAAAAAAGGCTCCTGTTTTCCAAGCACTTCAGTCACATAGGAACCCGAGCACTAATTCCAGATGAAGGAAAGAAAACAGCCAATAAAAACACGCCCTTGCCCCCCGTCACCCCAGGTTTAGATCCAGTTGACGTGGAAAACATTAGCCTCATTCTGTGAAGCTGGATTAGGCGTGGTGCACGCCGGCTCGAAGCCATAGCGCCTGGGACAAGGTAGAAAGAGCAGCAATTCTAGCCTTCTCCTCCAATTTCCTGCGATTGATCCATGAAGACTAGTGCTCCTTGTCGTACAAATGCCTGCACTGCTTCCTAAACTAATGGAGAAATTAGCTTGGGGTTTTGAGCATTAGCCAAACGGTGCTAATGTTTGCTCATCTAAGCAATCGAACTAGTTTAGATTAGCTCCTCTAAACGAATTCAGGCTTTAGTGACAGTCAAGCTCCACTCCACTGTTCAACCCGACGCACACATCAGCTCTTTTCTACTATATATGCCAAGATATATGTCACTATGGAATGACAAATGCCCTTCACCCTCCACCAGCCTTCAAACACATCATTCTCTCCAGAGTCTATTCTGTCTCTCCTCAGTTCCTCTTTGCAGGACGTCCTTTACTCTTCATCACTCCCTTCCTTGGCTTCAGATCCCACGAAAAAAAACAAACATGGATGAGGAATGGAAGCTATGGCTTCGCTTGTGATCCTCGCCTCACAGATGCCTCGTGACTCAGCGAGACACTGAAAAGCCAATGAACCTCGGGAAGGTCCTTGACGCTCGATCTCAGCCAAGGAAGCTTCACCTCGGTGTTCCCAAAACCCCCCCCCCCCCCCCCCCCCCCCTCCTCCCACGGCCTGGAGATCTGGGTTGGAACAAATGCTAGCAGCTGCTTGCATGAATCTCGCTAGCTTAACCATGACACCGAGAGCTCAGGAACATGCTGGCCTGACTAGTGAGCTTGTTGGTCGTGGCTCGTATCAGGCTAATCAAGGCAGACAGGGACAATTCTGCCTGAAAACGGCCCCCTCTCCATTCCATGTTACGCAGCTCAGCACTGTCACCCCGCAGGCCCGGAGACAATGGCCTTCGGGCACGCCAAAACCACAGCGCGTAACGTCATCGGGGGAAAAACAGCCTAATGAGAGGGTAAGCATGTAAAATAAGGACATGACGCATCTCGAACACGAGCCGCAGAAATGGCCATCCAGAACACAGCTGCATGAAGGAGGAGTGCACCGAGTTCATCGATATGCACTAAAAATCTACTGAGCTTCTATTTATACCAGAACCGGTCAATAATTTGTAAAGTGCACCTTTGAGCATATAATAATTCAATAATTGCACAGCCCCGTGCTAATAGTGAGTAATAACCGGCTTTGAGATGGCAAACAGGTAAGACTTTTGGATGGCGAGCTTTTTTTTTTTTTCATGCTGTGACACTCCCAACAGTGCTATCGATTGAGCTCTAGGCTGTGGCACAAGTTAAGAGAGGCCTGTTTTTTTTTTTTTTCCCCAGAGCTTGCGAGAGATACGGTCTGGATCGATAATATGCTATCTGGTGTGCTGGGACAGGGAGGGCTGGCTCAGATCAGAAACCAGTCACAACTGTCACTTCTCGGTGTGCACTGATCCGCACGTGTAAAAGGAAAAGGATTTTAAGGCGTTCTCGCCATGCGAACACACCAGCTTTAAATTCGTTCTCGGCATCTTTCGAATACTTCAAGAAGAAAAGTCGACGAGATACGGTCAAACGTCTTGAGCGCGGCAGCTCGTATATTTACGACTGCATTTTGAGAGACAAGAGTAAAAAATGGGTATATATATATATATATATATTATATATATATATATATATATATATATATATATATATATATAATTGCAATAATGGATACACAAACACTTGGAAGTAACATATATAACCAAGCGCAATATGTTAAACACATACTGTACAACTACATCATATTTAATATTCAGTATTCCTGCACCCTCTTGGCATTTTCTCAACTTTCTTCATGAGAAAGTTTCACCCAGCAGGAAACAAAAATTTGTCGAGCTCTAAATAAAATCTGGCTGTTTGGAGAGAGAGAGAGAGAAAGAGAGAGGGAACGAGAGAGAGAGAGAGAGAGAAACGTTCCCTATTAAAAGTTTACTTGTCAGGTAAGCAGGCGAGGGGAGACAGAAGTACAGGCTGACAGGATTTTAAATAATTGTGGCAAGCAAAACAAAAAGACGAGATTCATGAACAGCGTTGAGGTGCAGGCGAAGTTCATGCGTTTAACAAACTGCAGAATGTAGGGCAAATAAAGAGCATGTCGAAGAAAAACCATAAACAAATATTATTAAAAGTCTTAGGAGAGACTTAGTGGGATAATTTAATGTGTGTGTGTGTATGTGTGTGTGTGTGTGCGTATATATATATATATATATTATATATATATATATATATATATATATATATATATATATAGATATATATATATATATATAGCGTATATATATATATATATATATATATATATATATATATATATATATATATTTTTTTTTTTTTTTTGAGAGACAAGAGGGAAAAAAAAGGAATAAATATTGAGAAAATAACTGGCTTTTACATATATATATATATATATATATATATATATATATATATATATAGCTTATAATATATATATATATATATATATATATATATATATATATATATATATATATCTATATATATATATTAGCTGTAGTAAGTATATACTAGAAAAAGAGTTACAAGAGACAGCACTGGCCGTGTAACATTCGAGAAAGTTGTTCCCTGTTTACACACATTGTACCTGAATTCTCCACTTTTTATAGAATATAAACTTTATAATATCATTTTCCAGTTCCTTGATTTATTTTTCCACCTTTCAAATACTCCTCTATCAAGTCGCATAACTCTTGTAAACTTATACAAGCTGAATAATGAGCTGTACAGAACTTCACACTTCAAAAATATCTCCTGGAAACATTAAGCCCTTGTGGGATTCGCATTTCGACATACTACAATTTGTGACGCGCTAATTCCTACCGCGGAAAATATTTACAATGGACAGTAGAGAAATTTGTGCATTTATGACTGTAGCGAGTCGGGTTTGCATTTATAGGTCACGGGGAGATTTATTTCGCCATCGACGTTAAAATATTGAGAAATAAATGTATGTGCCATAACTTCATTATTTACATGTACGGTGTGCGGCAGGAGTCCTTATCCAGAGCGACATACAGATGTGCAATTGAGGGTTAAACGCCTTGCTCAAGGGCCCACTATTGGCAGTGTGATTTGAACCTGCGACCTTCGGGCCAGAGGCCTTGACCACTGAGCTACACACCTCCCACATTGGACTTGGACAAATAAAGCATGTTAATCACAATTCATTGTATTTTCCATCAATACATTCTCTCTAAATCTTCCATACCCATGCTTGCTAGTGCATTAAGTTCCATTGCTTGGCAGAGAATTCCAGACATATCATTTTATGATATAGAACCTATGAAAACAAAATGTCTGGGGAAAAGAATGAAATGAATTGAAATATGCCTTTGAGCCAACTTCATACCTGTTCACCTACTTGGCATGTATCATGTATATAATTACCCTGGTATTATTATGGTAAGAAAGCAGAGCCATGAGCTGAACAGCACCAAAATCTGCTGTGAACAGCACAATAAACTGTGCTATCTGCAATCACATCTATGTACATGGACATGTTTTGGAATACCCGACTTTTCCAGCCATATGTGGTTCGTCCTCAAACTGTTACCACAATCTGGGATTTTTTGGGACCCAAACCTGCACCAGAATCACGGTGCCTCTGTACACAAAGCATGTGTTATTTATTCCCTACAGCTCTAACTTCAACCCTACTGGGATGAACTGGAACACTGAATGCCCTCCACACCTCCTCACCCCTAGATCAGACTTTACACCACCTGAATGTGTGGCCGAATGGACCCAAGTCTCCAAAATCTACTCATCCAGTTCTCCGGTTCTAGTGAGGTTATTAGTGGGACTATTTTGTGAATCACATATGAATTGTGTAGTCAGCATCGAACACATTGTTATCAATATATTACCATTTTTACTTCTACTCTTTGCATTTTAAATATGGACTCGTTAATCCCATTTTATTGTGGCTCGGCTCGTCATAGGTAAAATAAACAAAAACAAAAAAAATCCTATCCAGATAAGTAACTCCGCTATAGAGTGAATGTGATTATGGTTGGATGAGATGTACACATATACCATTCCAACACCCTATTGTTTTGTACGCGATCCATCGCGCCTGCACCAATCACGTCACACTCCAGCAAGGACATAACCAGTGTTGGGGGTCGTTACTCAAAAAAGTCTTAAAAGTGATTCTTTTCTCCACTACAGGTGTGCTTTCTCTTCATCCTCGGCAAATGAAGCTACAGTAGGGAGTTCTGTAGAGAGGTGGTTGGATAGCGATTTGTCCTTAAAGGCATTTTTACCCTTATTTAAATGTTATTGATATTATAAAAACAGTGCGGTTAAACTTTTACTTCAGTAAAAAGCTCGAGTTGATACTACAGAAGTCTTTCTAGTATCTACACTTCTACTTGAGTAGCGAATATGAATACTTTTGACACCAGTGCTAATAAGAGTAAGCGAAGCAAAGGTCTGTGAGAGGCTTCTTAATGTACTGAGTAAAGCGGTTGATGAACTGCTTGAAAACAGACTAAATGTTGTTATAATTTTGTTTTTTTTTTGGGTTCGAGCTAAATAAGGTTTCTAAATTACAGCCAACAATTCCAGCAGTTAAACACGAACCCATGGGGAGCCATTAGGGCCAAATAATCTCAGCTTATTTGTGAGGCTCCAGTGCACAGAGCAGTCACAGTGGAATGCGAGACACACAAATCCAAACTAGATTCTGGTGTTTGGACAGAAACTGCGAGGGTGTGCTGAATATGTGTGTGTGTGTGTGTGTGTGTGTTTGTGTGTGAGAGAGAGAGAGATACCTGAAGAGGGCATAGAGAGGTCAAATAAAGCCTGGGGGGGTTGAGGTCAACAAAAGTGACCTCACTGTGTGTGCTGTGTCTGTTTCATATGAGTCCACATCTTCAGGGTAAACAAATAAGTCCACGTGTGTTCCGATTTTTAATATTCTATTATATTACCTTACAGTGGCTTTTAAATGTAAAACATATTGACAAAATGTCATCAGTAGACAAAACAATATAACAAATAAATGCGAGAGAAAATGTAAAAACAAAAACGACACATGCACGAAAACATGATGAAAGCACAACAGTACTTTTGGAAAAACACTGATTAAAGTGTAAATATACAGTATAAAGTGTTTATTCAAAAGCAAATTCTTCATGGCATTATTATGAGAACGCAGCATGTGTTGCTGTTGTGTTTTTTTTTGTGTTTTTGTTTTGTTATGGGGGTTGTGTTTTTAATTTCCTTTTGTTGTCCATTAAACGTTTTTGCTTGTTTTTGTGTTGGATTTGCTGTTTTAGTCTTGATTTTCTATTGTGTTTTTGGATTTGTGTCTTTAATTTGTCTGTTAGTGTTTTTAATTTGGATGTGTGTCCAAAATTTGTTGCTGTGTTTCGGGTTTACAATTGTGTTTGTGCTTTGGATTTGTCGTCTTGATTTGCTGTTGTGTTTTTTTTTTGTATTCCTGATTTGGTGTTGTGTTTTACGAGTTGGGTTCGTTGATTTGGATTTGTGTTTTTGATTAGGATTTGTGTCCTTGATTTGCTGTTGTGTTTTTAATTTGTGTCCTTGATTTGCTGTTGTGTTTTTAATTTGTGTCCTTGATTTGCTTTTGTGTTTTTAATTTGTCCTTGATTTGCTGTTGTGTATTGGGATTTTACCTCTTAATGTGTTTGTGTTTGTTGTTGTTTTTATTTGTCCTTGATTTGCTGTTGTGTTTTTAATTTGTTGTTGTGTCCTTGATTTGCTGTTGTGTTTTTAATTTGTGTCCTTGATTTGCTGTTGTGTATTGGATTTTACCTCTTAATTTGTTGTTGTGTTCTTGATTTGCTTTTGTGTTTTTAATTTGTGTCCTTGATTTGCTGTTGTGTTTTTAATTTGTCCTTGATTTGCTGTTGTGTATTGGGATTTTACCTCTTAATTTGTTGTTGTGTCCTTGATTTGCTGTTGTGTTTTTAATTTGTGTCCTTGATTTACCGTTGTGTATTTCATTTTACCTCTGAATTTGTTGCTGTGTCCTTGATTTGCTGTTGTGTATTTAATTTGTGTGTTTCATTTGCTGTTGTGTATTTGGATTTGCTGTTGTGTGTTTTTAACTTTAATTCTGTATTTGTTGCTGTGTGCTTGATTTGCTGTTGTATATTTGGATTTGTGTATTGGGTTTGCCGTTGTGTCCGTCTTTTTTTTTGTTTGTGTATTTTGTTTACCCCCGCTTGTGCTTACCTGTACACAGTTGTCGGCGGGTACTTGGCGATTTCGTACATCAGTCGAATGTGGCCCTGGTACAGTTCTACCGCCAAAGGGTCGTGATCATCCTTATAAAGCAGCATGCCGTTGTCCTTATCGGTAGCCACCTATATATAGACAGAAAAAAAAAGAATGGTAAACATGACGTTAAAAAAGACAGAGCGCGGCGATGGAACAGCTGGACTTGGCTTTGGAGTTTGATTGGTCACCTCAACCAGAACACCTGGAAAAAATTCTTGAATAGATAGCAGGCAGTGCTGAAGTCACACACGAGGCTGGAGCGATTTATGGTTCATGAAGTGAAACAGCCTGACTCTGTATGAAATAATCCCCAGTGGAGCTTTCACACTCTTTGCCCAATAGCCTGGAGCCATGCAAGTCAAGCAGCATGACCACATGATGAGTGCAAGTGCAGAATTTCAACTAAAAGACGTTTCTCTCTCTCTCTCTATCTCTCACACACACACACACACACACACACACACACACACACACACACACAAAAACAACATCATGGATTGGTCTCAAATCCAAGCACACCCGAGTTTATTGCACATTTTTATCTGTTCTAAATCTCCCTTACGTTTTTAATACTTAACATGCACATGGACAAATATAGATGCTTTACGCAAAGGTATGTTTATTATTATCATAAAGACAAAATAGGCTTGTAAGTGTTTTAAAGTAATCATGGTACCTAAATGAAATGATGTAAAAAGGATCAGGATAACAAATGGAACCTTTGCTACTGTATATTTCCACACGGAAGTTTTCAAATTGCCCGACCGTTGCATCATAGCCAATTTCAGTGATGAATTCGAAAATAAATGCACATTATTGATTATTTAATGTTTGTTTTACTTTGGAAATGATTCTTTTAATTTCTTTAGTGGTGGTTTTAATTGTAAATTATGGGACGTGGCTCCTTTAAGAATTCTGTTCCGGCTGCTTCTCCATATAAACTGGTGTTAGGTTTAGGTTATACGGAATCTCATTGCATTTGCTAAAGGAAAATTCGCTTTATTGCATAATACAGATTTGGGAATGCGATGCTCTTCCGTAAGGTTCCATACACTGATGCACTGAAGTTTCCTATCATTTGTTCTTTGTTGTCCGGGCTTCATCCATTCGCCCAAACAACGCAGGGTGAAGGAGCAAGTGCCATTGTATTGAATTAGCGTTACATAATAACGGCATTAACTTTGACAGCCCTAATATATGTATATATATATATATATATATATATATATATATATATTATATATATATATATATATATATATATATATATTATATTTATATATATATGTGTGTGTATAACCTTAACCAGAAAACCCATTTTCACTGCTGCAGATGTTGCAATCTCAAAGTCACCAGCTCACCTCTGCAGGCAGATGAAGAATTCACCGGCTATTTTTATCTTCTCCCGCTTTAATTAACATTAGGCTGCCCTGTCGGCGGCGAGCCGAACGGCTCATTTGTAGCGCAGATGCGATCCAGCCGTGACGATGGGGCTCATGATTGCAGCCGATAACAGAGCCGGCTCAACTTCCATTACCGTAATATATGTCCTCTAGGGGTTATTATTCATGCTAGTGGACAAAAGGTGACATTCTAATAATGTCAGCGGGGCTGGACCGAGAGCTGCGACCTATAAAAGCCCCGGAACAGATGTAAGGAGGGTAGATGGCTTTCTATAGGTTTGGGCACCTTAGAAAAGGCCTACCCAGGAGCAGACTGATAGTTATGGCTACCCGGGGCAGGGTGATGATAAGGTGTGAGAAGGGAAACGAGAAGGATGTAGACCTAATTTTCGATATTTGACTTTTTGTCCGTCCACAAGAGACTCGGACTGAACTTTTGTGCGGATGTATTATATCTACAGCGTGTGTATCCTATTCCAAATACTGGACGCTGAAAAAACACCTAATTCAATTTCAAAAAGAACCCTGGGGGGACCTGAATCAAGGTACAGAGACAAGATGTTATAACCAATATATACACAGCATGCAGGGAGCATTTTCTTTCCATTTTTCTTTCTCAAATCACCCTTCATATTAGAGCATCGAAAAAAAAGCCTCAAAATCCTTAGTTGATTTTGAAAAAGTAAGCGCATGTGTCCATGTCATCAGTTTAGTCGTTATTAATGAACGAGATTTGCCAAAATGTTCGGCCATGTTGGTCGGTATGACAGCGCATGGTTTAGTATTCAGTATTATTTTCCTGTATGTGAGATACTGAGAACACACGTTTACACTTTCATTCTCCGTTCATTTCCTGGTTGTTCATCAATTTGCCGAAAATTGTGTTTCACACTCTGTCGCCACTTGAAGGTCCGTGTGATTCACCTCTGATCTATTTTAGAGAACTAATTAATCATTGGTGATGATTTAAGATTCACCTGCACAGTTCAGTTCGTCAACTGAAGACACATTTTTCGGGGAAGGGGGGGGGGTTCTGGTGAAAGACTATTCGGGTGAGAAACAGTATATAATATATATATATATATATACATATATATATAATACTGTTTATAATATATAGTATAATAGCAGTATATTTATATTTATTTATATTAAATATACTTATTTATATAAATATTGTTTATAATACTGTTAAAATATATATATATATATATATATATATATATATATATATATATATATATATATATATATATATATCTATATATCTGTGTGTGTGTATGTGTGATCAACATGACAGAATCAATTCCACACAATCGAATAAAGAAATGTACTAAAGCATTGTTCAAGAGACTACATGATGTAGCGATTGCATTTTTTGAGACTTTCATTTCTAATCTGGGGAACGCTCCAGAGAAACTTAGGAAATGGAGCCAGAGCAAAAAAATCCAGGGTTTTTTTTCTTTTTGCATTCGCCCAAATGAATATATATATAAAACGCTCATTTGAATGCATCAAAGGCATCCCAGAATAATATTAGATTAGCAGCTAGTTCAAAACATCACATCCGCGAAATGGGTAGATTAGCGAATGACGGAGAAAACTGTCACTGGGATGCGATCTATCAACGACTCGCTATGATGAAGTGAGCATCGAGAGAAAGGCCTCTTTCGTGACAGCAAATCATTTATTGCTGTGTTTGGGCGCTGAAATATTAGTGCTTTCCGCTCGACGCAGTCACAGGAAACGGTCTTCAAAATGAGTGATGTCAGGAGAAACTGTCCAAAGTTGCATATGATAACAAAACATAATCAGTCAGTTATGAAGAACGATGGCTTGTATACATAAACTAACCGAGCTAAGCCTGCCCGATTTTCACAGATCCAATCAACAACACGATCACTTTTTCCTCGTGACGGATGCGTCAGATTATTTGTCTCGAAGTCGGATTATTTTGGCGTTTTTTTGTTTTTTTTTGTGGTAACATTCGCCGGCACTCCTACAGTAGCTGTAATAAAATATATAAAGAATATAACGAAGCAGAAAGCTCAGGGCTGAAGGAGCCTAATATTATCATTGTTTTTCTAGCTGTTATATCCTCACAAAAACAAGAATTATGCTTATACACTAGTTGCTAGTGCAAGTGCAAAGTGTTTAAAAGGCTTTTTTTAAAGGCAATATTAGTTTTGTTTTGGCAATTCTTCTTCTAATGAATAGAATTTTTTTCCCTGTGGGCCAAAAAATGGGCCGTACCAAAAAAAAGCTTTTAAAGGTCTGCTCAGCCGGACCATATTTTTGCTGATTATTTTTG
The DNA here is from genome assembly GCA_030449085.1 of Kryptopterus vitreolus. Lineage (NCBI taxonomy): Eukaryota > Metazoa > Chordata > Actinopteri > Siluriformes > Siluridae > Kryptopterus > Kryptopterus vitreolus. The sequence goes on along the minus strand of JACRUU010000025.1, from coordinate 6,789,795 downwards.
TGACTCCGCCCATATTTTTGCCCAGGAGAGTGGCCCTTTCATCTCCCTCTTCTTTCTGATGAGCAACAACCATCGAACAGTAAATCTATTAATCTTTTATTTAAAAACCAGTTCATAAATGTACGCATGTTTTTTGTCGTGGAAAACATGGACAGTAGTAGCACGGTAGTGTTGGATAACTTATTAGAAGTCTGCAGCGCTCCCAAGCTGCCACTGATGTAAACCATAGCATCAAATAATCAATACAGGAAAAAGGATATTAAAAAAATAGAGAGAGCAAAAACTGTCACTATATAGCAGGGTTATTCATATGTTATGTTGTGTTTTTGCACCTTAAGACAGCCAAATAGGCTTTTTCAACATTCAAACATGGTGTATTTTGAAACTCCCCAGCATCAGTGCATTTTTTTTTTTGTCGAATGTTGTATTTTGATGCATAATAAAACCAGTGCATTGCTCCAGTAGGCTTTTCTACATTCATACAAGTCCTTTGAAACTGCATAAAAACAAGTCTTATACATTCAACAAAATATGAAGAAAGAACATCATGTGACTCGCTCTCTGCGCAGCTAGCCGATTTGTTCATATCCAATTGAATAGTCCTGCTATATACATGAAAAGGGGAGTTCCGGGGGGGAAAAAAACGGCATTGCATGTCTAATCCAACACACCTGCTTTGAACAAAGATTAGATTAGATATACAAAATACAAGGAAAAGCAAGATTGATCTCCTCTAATTGGACAAAAGTATTGGGACGCATGACCTTTCCTGCCGTATGTGGCTCTTCTCCGAACTGTAACCCGCAAGACTGGAGGCACATAATTGTATTAGGCAGCATTTGGGTGTGGTTTAATAAAATCCACTTGAACTCGGAAACCACAAAGTGCTCCCGGTGACGATTTGTTTTCGGTCTCCTGGTAAAGATCATAGATACGGCCAGGTGTCCTGTGATAATTTTTATTCGGCAATATAGTGAACATGTATATAATGGATATAATGAGTTGCGGGTCGTACCTGCAGGGATATATGAGTGGAAGGACGTATAGCAGACCCGGGCAGCTCAACGTACGCGTCCTTGCCGAGGAAGTGTGCGGTAAGCGTCTTGTCGCACTTGTTGCCGAAGAAGCTGGGCAGGCAGCGGCACACGGGTTCGCCCTCGATCAGGAGGCACTGGGCGCCGTTCTGGCAGTCGGACTGATCGCACGGGCTCGTCTTCTGGAGCAGGATCATTGGAGGAGGGTTTTCACAGAACAGCCCGCTAATACACAGAGGGGAAAAAAAACTCTTCTAATCTCTTTCATACAATAACCAGACGTTTTTTTTTTTTTTTTTTTTTTTTTTTTTTTTTTTTTTTTTTTTTTTTTTACTCAGATGCTAATATTGCCAGGATGGGTGTTAAGCCGAATTAATGCACAGCTCAAGCCGCTAACACTTAATTACAAGACGCTGCAAAAAAAGAAGCTATTGTTCATCCGGCTCCAAAAAAAAAACACTCCACGCACCCCGAGACCTTGTGACACCGATGAGAGATTCCATCCACGATGCGTGTACATGGCTAGCACACACACGAGCGTTAAGAAAAGAAAACAAACGCGCTCGCTCAGATCTACAAGGCTCTATAATTAGCCACATGGCGATTCATCTGCCGATCGGCTTCGGATGAAGCAGTCTTGTGCCACATAATAAAGTACCATCTGTAGCTCAGGAGCCCGGGGTGTGTTTGTTTGTGTGTGTGTATTTCGGCCGTGTGTTATGGCTGTCGGAGCTTTTAAACTGCCATAATATTTACTTGCTGCCGATTAAGGCATTTGTTTATTATTTCTGTGACCCGGTTTAAAATTCGTTGTTCTCCTTTTAGCCATGTGGCTAAATCCGTTTCGGGCCTTGTGGCTTGGGAAATTAAGGGGATACTTCATAGGGACACGTTTCTATTCCTGGCTAATCATTTCTCTAAATAATCCTGTAAGACAAATTCTTTGAATCATTCATCTTCGGTAACCACGTTATCCTGGTTAACATTGAAGAGGATGTCTGCAAGGAACGCCGGACAGGAGCCGGGAAATGGCTCGGAGTGGGATGCCAGTGCACACGGCAGCAGCACCCGCGTGCACAAACGCCTTTATAGTTAAAGCCTAGGCCTACATTTGGAGTATTTTATCCACTTGCATGAATATTTTTGGGAGGTGAAAGACACCCAAAGAGGCAGGAAGAGCACGTGGAGAACATTCACAACAGCGCACACACAATAACCTGCTCTTTATTTTAATTAACCCTGAAGCCATTACACAAACGATTTACCTCTGGCTGCACTACCATTCTGCCACCATGCATAAACTACCTGTTCTAAATCTGTGTGTGTGTGTGTGTGTGTGTATGTGTGTGTGTGTGTGTGTGTGTGTGTCAGACAGACAAGACACAGATAAATATAGATAGATAGATAGATAGATAGATAGACAAGACACAGATAGATAGATAGACAGACAGACAGATAGATATACAGACAGACAGACAGATAGACATATATATATATATATATATATATATATATATATATATATATACATACATACATACACACATACACACAAACATGCACACAGTCTATATATAGTACATAGAGTAGCAGTCTTACCTGAAGCCATCCTTACACACACACGTGTAACCGTTAATGGCGTCCACGCATTCCGCCCCGTGCTGACACTTGTTCTCCAGACAGTCATTGTAATCCTGCTCACAGTGTTGCCCCACATAACCTGGCAAACATTCACAACTGCAACACACACACAAACACACACACACAGATGCCCTAAACATCCTACTGTACACTCCATGTTCGACACATCGACTAATATCAGAGCGTCTTTCCTCTTTTCGACCCTCTGACCTGAAATTATACTGACGGACAACTTACCTGTAGCCCTTAGTGAGAGGCACACACTTGGAGTCATGCTCACAGGGGTCAAACCCCGGCATGCACGGGTCCACCACTTCTTCACACAGATCTCCTAATGCAAGTACAGAGAGAGAGAGAGAGAGAGAGAGAGAGAGAGAGAGAGAGAGAGAGAGAGAGAGAGAGAGAGAGAGAGAACCTTTATCACACCTGCCTATACATCTGTCACAGCTGTATCCCATGCTGAAGTGCTCAAACTGCGGTAGTAAACATTTAGATAAAGCGGTTGTGTGGAGAATGGTTTCATATTAGTGTTGACGACTCCCTGGAGGTCTATTGATATTTTTGTATACTCATTGGAGCACTTTGGATGCGTGTGTGCTGTGTGTGTGTGCTGGCAAAGTGCCCCACTGCTTCAGAGAACACTAAATCATTCCTTCTAGAGGCTTCAGTCCACCTGCTGCTGGACATCCTCTCTCTCTCTCTCTCTCTCTCTCTCTCACACACACACACACACTAAACCTTTGTTCTACCACCATCTACTTGAGGTTCTCCGTGTTTAAATGTGCCCAACTTTACAAATGCAACACCACACGGAAACAGATGCAGCCTCCCAGGCTCTGGATGAACTTGCCACGGCTGCTTCCTCGACTCTCCGACTCCCCCAAAAACCCCCCCTCCCCCCCGTTGCAGCTATTTAGACTAGACGTCGAATTGTAAATGCAGTTAAGCATGTGCAGCTCTTTGTGGCGCACTGTTTCCTTTACCCAGCGCAGCATCTGCGGCCGCAGCCTGGCGAACGGCTGCGGCTGTGGCTTTTTAATCAAATCGACATGTTAAAACTGAATGGCGTTTAAGATCCAATAGGATGTGGAGAGATCATTATAGTGCTAAACTAAACAGAAGCAACACAGAAAGAGAAAAAGAGGTGGGGGGTGGGCAGAGTTCTCTTCAAGGGCTGGATGACATCACAATACTGTATTGTTATTGTAACTCATGTTAAAACCCTACATTTTACGTTTGTCCAATGCGCATTTAAAGTGACAAAACTGCGATGGTTATTATTGCGTTTCTAGGGAGGGTTTCCCTTGCGTTTCGCAGCCCTCTGTAATGTTTATTTCATTCCCTACACTCCACTTTTGTAAATGATAATCTGTATAATGTCTTCCTTTAGAGAGGGAAACACCCAGCCTATCATAGCAGCTAAACCACTAAATGTGCCTCATTTTAGTCTCATGTTCCATAAAACCATTATGAGGAAAAAAGTCCACATACATTTGCCCCAGTGTTTGTAGAAAAGTACACAAGCGCTCCTTCAGCATAACATCGACTAGTGTCTATAGCCCAGGCCTTCATTCGAGTAATCTTTCCTTAATATAATCCACCATGTTCTTATATTTTAAAAGTGAGTTTAGTGTAGACAGGATTTCAGCAATTTTCAGTAAAAGGAAACGCATTGAAATTGAGGCTAGCTGTGTTTATTAGCTGTGTTTATTAGCTGTGTTTATTAGCTGTACACTACTAAGAGAGATTATTATCTTCTGCATTATTTTGATTACTATCTTGCGACACTACCGATGTTTCTTCGCTTTTGTTTCTTCGCTTTGTAAACTTTAAAGGAAAGTTTTTCCTTTCATTACAATTTCATTTACCTCACATCTGTTAGCATAGCTTAGCATGTTTACAGTGTTTACACAAAACATGTTACTGCACAGCCACATCACATCCTCACTGTATCTGTACACACAGTTTCTAATTTTACATACTTTTAAACTTTTATACGTTTTTTTTTTTAATGATTTCACCTTGGTTTGGCACAACGAGCTTCCGTAGTTCTCCAACTCCCACTTTTATTATACTTATATGGGAAATACGAAATGCAACATGGCAGACCACTCTGACGAATCTGAAGAGCTCGCTAAACATGCCATATATTTATAAGCCTTATATTTGTCTAAAATTTGTGGAAACTAAAAGAAGAAGCACGGCTAATTTATTCCAGCACCTCAAACAGAACCATGTTGTTGAATAGAGAGGTGTGTGTGTATGTGTGTATGTGTGTGTGTGTGTGTGTGTGTGTGTGTGTGTGTGTGTGTGTGTGTGTGTGGTGCTGCGGGATAAACATGACAGCGGCAGCCCCGAAACACCGGCTAAAAACAAGTGAAAATAGCAGACACATTTTTCCCCTCTGTATCCAAAATCAAGTTTTGAGATATTGAACAAGAGGTTCAATATAAAGGACATATCGCCCAGCTCTAGAGCATTTTAAAATACGTCAACATAAAAGAGGTGAAATTCAAATCTATCTACCTATCTGTCTGTCTGTCTATCTATCTATCTATCTATCTGTCTGTCTGTCTATCTATCTGTCTGTCTGTCTATCTATCTATCTCTACCTATCTGTCGGTCTGTCTATCTATCTACCTACCTATCTGTCTGTCTGTCTATCTACCTATCTGTCTGTCTGTCTATCTATCTATCTATCTACCTACCTATCTGTCTGTCTGTCTATCTACTTACCTATCTGTCTGTTTGTCTATCTACTTACCTATCTGTCTGTCTGTCTATCTATCTACCTACCTATCTGTCTATCTGTCTATCTACCCATCTGTCTGTCTATCTGTTTACCTATTTGTCTGTCTACCTACCCATCTATCTATCTATCTATCTATCTATCTATCTATCTATCTATATATATATATATATATATATATATATATATATATATATTATATATATATATATATATATATATATATATATATATATATATACACGACACACACACACACACCAACACATATATATATATATATATATATAGAATATCATGATGGTTTCACTAATAACAAACATATATTTGCATGCATGAAGCTTCCCTAAATGTCCATGCCCATTTTGATTATAGCATTAAAAAAAAGGTAAAAAGTATTAAGCTATACCTCGAACAACAATTAAACCACGATTCGCTTTTTTAGTATTTTTTTGTTGTTGATGAGATATAGAAATCATTTTCTCACATTCCAGTTCATTCTGACACCTCAAAGTCGATGCGACCATAGTGAAAAAAAAAGCCATGGAGTGTGTGATGGCACGGGGAAAGAGCGCGCTAGTCTACCGTACATTTAAAAGGAAGAAGAAATCTGTTTACTGGAATTCTAATTGTGGACCTGAAACGGGGCTTCCCTTCTCGTTAACCGCTCGCAGCCGAGTGTAGGGCAAGCCTACTGGTTTCACTCCCAGTCCAAAGCTGGTACTACAGTGGGCACACACACACACTGCCTACCCACTCCCAGAGGAGGATACAATTAGACTTCCTTTGGGTAATAACAGGGCTTGCTAAACACAGCTGCCTCTTTCCTCTCAGTCGTGCAAGTAAGCAAGCGACAGCTTTTCACTCTAACAAACGCTGAGTCAGGGCATCTGTCACACGCCTTCAAACACATTCCCCTCGTGCAGTTTTTGTGTAGCAGTCAGTGGATAAGGTGGGGGTGAATAAACACGGATTTACTCCTTGCTGCGGTTTAAACACGGATAACGCTGGAAGGAAATCCTCTCCTGGAAAACGACGTAACAGGATTTAAACTCAATGTAGCTCCCGGTCTGTTATTGCGAACCCTCTGTGTCTGTGTGTATACATGTGTGTTTGTGTGTGTATACATATGTGTGTGTGTGTGCTGTAAGTCATCGCACTGTTGCTGCACTGAGGCGGCTTTCGGGCAGTACCTCTGTAGTTAGACGGGCAGACGCAGGTGTAGTTGTTGATGCCGTCCACGCAGGTGGAGTTATTCTCGCAGTCGTTGTCGTCGCAGTCGTCGGGGTTCACCTCGCACCGTTCACCCTCGAACCCGGGCAGACACGCACAGCTGGAACGGCCGACGTAAACAGAGGCAGGCTGGCTGTTATGTTTACGGTTTCAGAAAGCATGACATTTTAAATAAGTGATCAACTAATTAACACTCGTATTATTCGTATTATTTTAGTTTTAATGATAAAGAGCAAAATCATCTACAATATTTGATACAGATTATTTAAATAAACGTTTATTCGAATTTCCATGCTGTAAAAAAAAGGGTTCAAACCAAACCCTTGTCAATGGAACGATGTTTTGATCTTTTAAAACAGAACAGACTTTTCGTCACTTATTTTAGACGATCACCAGCTATTGTGTCATTCGTACGCTATTCTTGCTTTTAATAGTCTTAAATGACATGTTCAGGGGTACTTTAAGGTTTCCCTTTGGAGCCCTGCTCTGTGTTGTGGCTTGGCGCCATTGGTGTTTGTGCTCGCAGTGTTTGATAAAACCCTGTCTCCATGGAGACTTTGGCAGGAAAGCCCAGCGACACTTATCTCAGCTCCTGTGCTCTCTGGTGCCACCCTGGCACCTCCGCCCCGATCCCTTGTCAACGCTCGCCTCTCAGACGTCCAGATCTCAGAGATGACGCAAGCTCAAAGGCCAGCGGCTCGACTGGAGTCGATATATCATACTTACCACCACCCCCCCCAACCTGACATCGCCCCGTGCCACAAACACGCCCCCCAACCCTTCACCGCGCCCGTTTCATTGCTCTTTTTTGTAATGTCAACTGGAACCTGATGCTGGCCTTATTTGTTGCTTGTCTGGACGCGGAGGCAGGAGGCCTCACTTTAATCGAATGCAAAGGGCAGACTCGAGCACATTTAAAATGATCGGCAGGAGCCCAGAAAGTTTACAGGGAAATAAACGTGGTTTTGAAAGATCACCGAGCAAATCGACAAATGTGACGTGTTTATAGACATTTCCAGATCGTTTGGAAGCTGGGCTCAGACAGGATACGGCGTCCCTGGAGCACAGAGGGTTAAGGGATCTGCTCAAGGGGCGACAGCGTGGCGAAAGCGGGGCTCGAACCCCCGACCTTCTGATCAGTAGCCCAATGCTTTAAACCACTGAGCTACACCGAGAGATAGTAGGTGCAGAGTGTGCGGAAGGTACCTGTAGTGACCATCCTGACCGGCCGCGAGATGACACGTGCCCCCGTTGACGCAGGGTTGGCTCAGGCAGGCGTTCATGGGGATCTCACAGTTGCGTCCCTGCGATAGATCAGACAAACACATACAGGGATTCTATAGCGGCAAAACAGCTCGAAATAATAGCGATGCATTGCACAGTAAATGCTTATTGCTGATGGAAAAAAAGAAGAATTTTTTAGGTCAAAAGTACAATATGTAAAAAACATCAAAAAGTTCAATTATGTAAAAGTACATTATGTAAAAAACATAAAAAATAAATGTAAAAAAAACATTCGCTCTAACAACATCCACACGTCCCACCTGTGTTTAGTATGTATGAGTGAAGATGGGAAGATAGTAGCTCAGTGGTAAAGGCATTGGGCTCTGGACTGGAAGATCGCAGGTTCAAATCCCACCACCACCACCAAGCTACCACTAGTGGGCCCTTGAGCAAGGCCCTTAATTGCTCATTTGTAAGTCGCTCTGGCTAAGGGCGCCTGCTAAATGCTTTAAATGTAAATCATTTGGGAGGTGGTTAAGGTGTCGGCCTCTGGACCAGAAGATCACGGGTTCAAACCCTGCTGCCACTAGTGGGCCCTTAAGAAAGGCCCTTAACCCTCAAATGTAAGTTGCTCTGGATTAGGGAATCTGCCATATGCTGTAAATATACTCGTTCCACGACAAAAAGCCTTAGTGAAGTCTGATGTAGGGTTGATGAGGTTTGGGGTCCGATTCATTACAGTAGGGTTGAAGTCGGAGCTTTTATTCCGACGCCGTGTAAAACCAGACACGCGGAAAAGTGTGTGTGTGTGTGTGTGTGTGTGTGTGTGGGAAGGGGGGGGGTCGGGGATTTACACGGCGGGTTTGTGTCTCATAATTCAAGCGAAGGGAAATGTTTAATGCTTTTGCCTCCAAATGCGATTTTGTCCCTCCAGCTTTGTGGTAACACTTTGAGGAAGAACCTCATACGGGTGAAAAAGTCAAACGTCCCAATACTTTCGTTAAAAAGATACATCCGTCTCTCCACTCCGCGTTTGACGGGGACAAAAACAAAGTAACTCCATACGCCATAATGATCTCTGTATGGATTTGATGCATCGGCCACATTTTTTGTTCCATTAAGGAAAAAAAGCCATGCGATTGACCCGATTGTGTCAGAAATCAACCCGGTCTCTTAGCAGAGACGCGTTTCGCCAAGAGGGCGAGCGTGCACGGAAACGAAAATCTGACAAACGCGAGACGTCTAAAGTGTAACACGATGTCGCGATCAGAAACGTTTAACGCGCACGTTAACGCGGCTCGCCGGCTGCACCGAGCAGCAGAAGCGATAATGCGGCGTCTGGATTGTGGCAGAATTACAAGTAAATGTCAGCGGTTCGGGTTCGGCACAAAGTCGTGCGTTCGGACCCAGAGGTCAGGAAGAGACGGTAAGACTAACCTGCCAGCGGGCGCAAAACATTGCACGTTTCTCTGGGGGAATTATTAGCAGCTGGAACATTGTTTTATTGCATTAGACACTTCTGAAATGGGTGTAACAGGAGCTCTTATAATGTCAGTACAAATGTCTGGTTTGGGTTTCTCTTTTCCCCACATCCTGGCCCAAACAGGAAAGAGAAGAAAAAAAAAAAACACGGAATAATGTGTTCAGATCCGTTTAGTGCTCCGTGGCTGTCGCCTATTTCCAATTTCAACCCCCGAAAATGTCTTGCTTTGTTTATTTTCCTATCTAGTCATTTAGAGATACTGTGTTTGGCCACTTTCGCCCTCGCTCCCTTCATACTGCTTCTGTTTGATTCCATCCTGCGCTTTTTTTCTTTTCTTTTTTTTTTTAATCGATCCCGACGCAACAGAGAAAGACAAGACGGCTGGGAAGGCTGTCAACATGGAAGAAAGAGAGCCCCGGAACACACACACACACACACACACACACACACACACACACACACACACACCTGTTTTAACCTTGGGTGCAGGGATTTTAATTAAAAGAGGAGCTTTTGTTTTTTGTGATGTAGAGGGCGAGAGGTGAAACTCTTATCTGTTCAACTGCAGACAGACACTGACAGGAATCCCATAACCAATCAAAAGACATCACACGCACACACACACACACACACACAAACACACAAACACACACACACATGAGCACACACACATGCTGACCAATACAATAGTGCCCGATAATTGTCTTTCATTGTGATCATGATTCTTGGCTTCCTCATTGGTCTTGTGTGTTCTAGTGGATCTGGAGCAATATTCCAGAAATATTCCCGGAGTCTCATATGGGAATAGTAAAGATATTACAGGGGGGAAAAAAACAGACTACACCAGAGACGGTACATCAGACCATCACAGGGCGATATTGCGATATTGCAACCCTGAGGAAACCCATAAAAAAACCCACAGCGAACCATGGGACATTTAAAAGATCCAAATTGAAAAAGGGGGTGTAAAGAATTGATCATGTCCTCAAAATCAGGGGAACCGATGTCGCTATGTGCAAGCATTTATACTAAGTTTATAATATGTTTTTTTTTACACTCAGCATGCCAAGTATAGATTTTTTTCCCACGACTAATCCGTCCGAACGACGTTCATAATCACACTGAGCAGCTTGACGTGTAATCTAGCTCTAAGCACATCCTGACTTGGCCGCCAAATCTGCATTCTTGGACGTCCTAGCGCTTCTCCATCCATTGATCACTTCGCTGTGCATTGTGCATGCATGAGCAGAGGAGATTCCAATATATTGAGCAGAGCGCAGGAAGATTGATGATGTAAGCTACTTTCGGGCACGCCTGTAATGCAATGCATAACTTAAAGCCGTTATGTACAATATAGTTGGGGAAGGCGGACAGGAAGTCGGAGCAACAGCTACTGCACAGGTATTAGCAATGCTTAAAGGCAAGGAAAAACAAAAAAACAAAACAAAACAAAACAAACAAACAAAAAAAATATATATATATATTTTTCACCTTGTAGCCAAAGGGACAGGTGCAGTGGTAGGAGCCTGTGACATCACTAACGCAAGTGCCGTTGTTCTGGCACGGGTTTGCCAGACAGGGGGCGCACTTGGACATCATATTCAGATCCACGGGACCTGTTAGAAAGTAGATGGGGAAAATGATTAGGGGAGGAGGAAGAGGAAAGGTTGAGAGCATGGTTACCGTGCAGTAGTTCCGTGCTACAGTAGTTTAAAACTACTCAATTACAATAACTATTACACAAGTATTACTTCCCCCGTTCCTGCTCGTGCAAACATTCTTCTTCTCTTTATTATTTATTAGTAAAACTTGCTCTAGTTTCCCTTTTTTTTTTGTTTGCACTTCCTGTTTGCACTGCACTGTTTGCACCACGATCCCACTTCACATATATTTCATTGTGTATATTGTAGGACTGTCAATCGATTACAAATAAAAATAATCGCACAATTGCCATGAGTTTACTGGTGATTAATCGCACATGTTTTCAATGCAACATAAATACATGAATACTTTCCATGTTTTTATTAATACTCCAACAAACTGTAACACATGTTCTAATGATATACATTTCTCTCAAAATCTCTCCCTTTAATAAAGTTATTGTTAATTCATTCATTTTTGTTCATTTCATTCGTTACTTTGTTTAGTGGTTGTATTAAGTGTAAAATATGGGACGTGGCTCCTTTAAGAATTCTGTTCCGGTTGCTTTTCCATATAAACTGGTGATACGTTTAGGTTATACGGAAGCGCACTGCATTGAAAAATGCGCTTTATTGCGCAATATGGATTTGGGAATGCGATGCGCTTGCGTAAGGTTCCATACGGTAATATATACGCTAATATAGTGAGGAGCTCGTACCTGTTGTGAATGCGCAGCTAGTAGGTGTAATTCACTAATTGTGTCACTACAAAGTCTCTGAAATGAATGTCTTAATGCTGGTAAATGTACTTTCCACCTCTGACCAGACACAGGTTTAAGACGGTATAATTCCTGATATAACTTGATATAATTTCTGTATATTCTGGTGCGTAATTACTTTAATTAATTAAATGCCTATCGACTTGAATAATATAATAAAAACGGGGGGAAACATTTTGTTCCTTTAGATATAAGCATAATTTTCTGTTCCTTCCACGTTTACCATTATCACCACAATATCTGCCTCGTGGGTTGTGTGCAGTCCTTACACATTCACCAAATCTGTGCTTTTTATTTTTTTATTTATATTTATTTATTAAAGCAACACTGCCAAAACTTTGCTCTCTGGTTGTGGTGGCACAAAACCGCATTATGCATTCTTTCTCAAGACGTGCCCAATGAATTCTCTTACGCTGTGTGAGTTCTCTGTGCCTGACAGCAAAATCAGTTTGAAAATCACACACCGTGCGCTCAGCTTTAGTCCGCTTCTGTCATGCCTTAATAAAGCAAAGAAGAAAAAAAGCACACATACACCAAAGGCCAAACAACGCCGATGCACTCGAGTCGCACAGTTCCGCACCGTCCTAAAAAATAAAACCCGCCTTTAATCTCTGGCTTAATCTCAAATCAGTTTGTTTAATCCCTCTAACACTTCTAACACTTCTTTTAAAAGCTCGGAGTCTACAATAGAGGGTCTCGGGTGATCAGACATGGTGTGGAAGGAATACGATGGGGAAAAAAAAAACCCAAACAAAGGCAAACAAGAGAAAGGTCACCGTTGCACTGGAAGCGAACGAGGGGTGTGGTCAGAAGGAGACGGTCAGCCATGTCAGGTGGTCCAGTACAGCGAGCGATGCCCGGCTCCTTAAAACCAGCTTTAACCCACTGCGAGAGCCAGCGAAGCTCGCAATCACAGTATAGCGGGTTCGCACCCAGGGCTCTGCAACACACACAAACACACACAAACACACACACACACACACACACACACACACACACACACACACACACACACACACACAAATGAATAAACATATATACAAACATATAAATACTCTCTCTATATTGACCTCATTGTTGCTCTTGGAGTGCACTTATGGAGATTTGGCGCTGGAAAAAGGCAGGTGTTCCAATACTTTTGTGCACACGGTATATTAACAGTCGGCCGCCAAATGCATTTATAAACAAACACCAATTATCTCTTGAATTAAAAATACACCAGATCAGGCATAACATTAGGACATTAGAACATTATGTTTTTTGCACAGAGTAGTTGAGGACTATTCAAGTGGCCGCCTGTGATTTGAACCGGGCCCCTGAGGTCACTTGTTCCGGCCCTCCAAATAGCCCCGTGTCACAAAGACATACCTAGAATAAAGTTTCGTTTCATTGGGAAACGACCGCTACACTTACGATGCACCTGTTGAATATGAGCGCGAGCTGCAGGTGAGGGTTGCACAGAGTGCGAGTCATGTGACGTGGCGCGAGTGGCGCGAGGGGCCTCTTTGATGGGACACGATGATGTACAGCAGTGCTTCTCTATTGTGTTTCTGCTTTAGAAGTTTCACCTGTTCATATGTTTGTACAACGCACTAATGCTTCTCATCTTCTACCGCTTTATCCGATCTTCCCTCGGGTCACGGGGAGCCTGTGCCTATCTCAGGTGTCTATGGGCATTAAGGCAGGATACACCCTGGATGGAATGCCAACCCATCGCAGGACACACACACACACACATTCATACACTAGGGACAATTTTCAAAGGTGCCAATTAACCTACCGTGCATGTTTTTGGATCGGGGAGGAAACAGGAGAACCCGGAGAAAAACCCCCTGAGGCACAATATTAGGAAACTAGACATAATGTTATGCTTGATTGGTTTATGCATTGAAAATTCTTGAACGTGTGTATGTGTGGAAAAGTGTCTTAAACAGGGGCTCCCCCCCCCCCTTATAAACCCCAATCTGTGAAACAGGTGCCATCGACAGAGAGGAAATAGGATCAACCATGCAGAGCCAAAAAGAGGAGCTTATCATAAAAGCACGCTCGGAACTTTTGTCTTACACACACACACACACACACACACACACACACACACACACACACACACACACACACACACACACACACACTCGAACATCCTGCTCAAGTACACAAAGACAGTCTCTTCTTTTACTAAAGCACCACTTCCTTCCATTCTGTCTTTAATGAATCAGAGGACCCTTCTGCTCAAAGAGGAACCTTTTGTGGCGTGTTCTTTTCACAGCAGCAACTAAAGCAAGCTCGGTTTTTCAAGCGGCTGCAGCAGGAAAAACAGGAGGAGGAAGAAGAAGAAGAAGAACGATAAAGAACTAGAAGGAGGGAAAAAAGAAGCATGAGAACTCACTCATGGATGCCTTTTAGCTGTAATCAAATGTACAACGATTTCCTATAGGGCCACAGAGTAGCTCCTTTAACCCCGCCCACCTTTTCTTTCTCTGTCACGCCTGCTTAGTAATATCAATCCTCTATAGTGTATATCTTTATTTTACGCCACGGATTGGTTTAATGTCGGATAATATTTTCACGGGCCGACCTTTAAGGTGTGGTGGATGAATACGAGAAAATAAAATGATACGAGTGACATAAAAACCGATGTTTTAATGCAGAATTCTTTTTTCCCCTCCATTTAATTTTCTTCTTCTTTCTTTCCAAAGAAACTTTCCAAAGACGTTTGTTTTTTGTTCACTTTGTTAGCTTGGAAGGGCGTGGGGGGGTGGGGGTTGCAGTTTATCGGTAATGTATTATGTGTCACTGGTCGGAGCAGCCCCTTTAAGACTGATGCATCAAGAGTGTGTCACAGACGGCAGGCGGAGAAAAAGTGGTCATTTTCCAAAACAAAGCATCGTTCAGAATTAGATTCATTCATTCATTCATCTTCTACCGCTTTATCCGATCTTCCATCGGGTCACGGGGAGCCTGTGCCTATCTCAGGCATCTATGGGCATTAAGGCAGGATACACCCTGGATGGAATGCCAACCCATCGCAGGACACACACACACACATTCACACACACATTCACACACACATTCATACACTAGGGACAATTTTCCAAGGTGCCAATCAACCTACCATGCATGTTTTTGGACCGGGGGGAAACCGGAGAACCCGGAGAAAAACCCCCTGAGGCACGGGGAGAACATGCAAACTCCACACACACATGACCGAGACGGGAATCGAACCCGGATGCCCCTGTGCCCCTGAATTAGATAATAAATAAAATGTAAAAATAATGCAAGCCATGTATTCTTTCTGTACGGAGCGGTAGCCGGGGACCACTGGTGTATAGATCATAAACAGGTGAGTGATTGCAAGTGAGGCCTGGAGTCTGTCATTAAGAGCAAGGGATAAAGTGTGAGGGATGCAGAGAGAGTGAGAGAGAGAGAGAGAGATCACATGATCACAGGATCACATGCACTCACAGATGGGACAGAGACGTCAAGTGGTTGAAGGCTCCCTCTGGAATGGTTGAAAGGTCGTTTCCGTGGAGAGTCCTGAAAGAGAAGAAAGGAGAAGTTGAAGACAAACGCATGAGGGTCTGTCTGTTTAAGCAGCGAGGAAGGAGAACGAGGACACGCAGGATGTTGCTGCAGCGATTAGTTCAAACTGAGGCCGGTCTGTCTGTAGAAACAAAGTAAGCACTGATAATTCATGGCATCTATAGTATTTCTAGTCGATTCTTTGTCCTTCGCAGACACACGCACACACACACACAAAACCACACACAGGGGTCTGGTGTCAGTCTAACAGCAATCAGACCCTGTGACCGGACAGCACCGCACCAATGAGTGCAGCGGTGCCCCAGGGGCATTCTGGGAAATT
>JACRUU010000025.1:6751650-6769150 GCA_030449085.1 Kryptopterus vitreolus | reverse complement strand
GGTATCACCAAGCTGTGGTATCATTAAAGCTGCCATCATTGGGTCCTTGAGCAAGACCCTTAACCCTCCCTGCTCCAGGGGGCGACATATCATGGATGACCCTGCTCTCTGACCCCAGCCTCCATTTTCACCATTTTCACCCCTTCCCCCCCCCATCGTGTGGGCCTCTCCGGTCTTCCCGATTTCATTCCTGGCCTGAGAGATGCTATCTGCAAAGCCCATGCATGGGGGCTCTCTCGATTGAAACAGAAACAAGGGTATTAATGAGAGGTAATGGAAAGTCAGGGCGGCCTCCAACGATAACAGGACGGAGGGGAGAGAAAAGATGAACGAGAGGGACCTCATTTTACTCGTCTGATTGGGTTTCCCTGAACTGTCAAAAAAAAAAAAAAGAAATGTCTTTCCTGTAAGTCTATTTAGCTTCTGTGCAATTTTGGCCCTCTAAAAATAGTGTGACATTGTGGTAACGAAGTTCTTCGAGGAGAAAAGCAGCAATAGAGCAGGAAAAAAACCCCTCTGTGACCCTCTTAATCACCTCAGCTCAGATAAAAAAAAAAAAAAGAGCAGTCTTCCAAGTGAAATCGGTGTTGGGGGGTGGGGGGGGGTGCGGATGGGGTCGTGCAATGGCGGGAGATCAGCCAAAAACACTCGAGAGCCAGGTTGGACCGCATGCCTTGTGCTAACTAATGGCCCACTTACTTTCTTAGTGAGCTCTTTCCCTTCACGAACCCCCTTCCTTTCAAAGTGTTTCTCCGGCCTGCATCTGTGCTGCCTATTCCCTGAAGCTCTTAAGCGGCAAAAGAGCTGCTCTCCCCAGAACACTCGGGCTTTGGCGGCAAAGGCCCCCCGACTCTCGCTGCGATCCTGGCCAGACGGAAGCCAAACCACATTTCCTTTTTCTCTGTTCGAATTTACAGCGGCGCAGCGGGACGGCGGTCCTCCCTTAGCGTCTGCAGCAAAAAAAAAAAAAAATGGCCGCCGCTAGCCTGATAATGAGAGGGGTCTTGCGGTGCGATTTGCACTCCCCGTGCCCTCTCTCCGTGCTGGGAAGGGGTCGTATGTGATTTATACCCGTCCTGGATCAAATCTGGGCCATTTTTCGATTGGTAGAAACCATTCCGAAATGGAGGGGGAGGGGCGAACAATACGTGGCCCTAGGGGAGTGACCGGGAGCACGGCTTGTTCGGATCAAACAAGCATGACTCGATGGGAAGACGCGTGTAATGCAAGAGTAAATGGCTCATAATAACTGAGCTCCGCTGAGCTGCAGAACGTTCGCCCGAGCACCGGATTCTTTAACTGCTGCCATGTGGTTTGGGTTTCTGACCTCTGAGGGCCTGTGTGTCGGCATCGCAAATGTGCGGATGAAGGGATATAGTGTGTGTGTGTGTGTGCATACTGAATGAATGCTGATGAGTGGGTCCGTCAGCAGGCTCCGGAATCAGGCATAACTAGCGTGTATAACTGTATACCGTCACAGGTGAAGTCAGGCGTCGCCACGTCCTGAATGGGGATTTCCTTCAGGAAGGCCGGCTTCTGGCATCTGGGATTTCCGCTCACCACCCTGGTTTTCTTCAGCCACTGGCCGAGCCATGCCAAGTGACAATCACACACGTATGGGTTGGACAGCAGGTTACTGCAGAAAAAGGAGGACACAATAAAAAAAAATCATAGAAATCTTCTTCTGATAGAAAGTGCTCGTCCCGCAGTTCGAGTTATACCTCATATCGTGCGGCCTGACGGTGTGAGGTGTGCTGTAACTTTTATAAGGAATCGCCCTGCGGAATTCCCGAATCCGGGGATGAAAAGACGGAATTTTTTTCCCCATAGCAAATGAATGGGGTTGAAATTTCGTGGATCACATCTCGGCCTGTGAGCCTCCGACATGCACATATGGCATCTCCGCTCGTAGGGGGGTATGGAGTGCACCACGATCATATACCTCCCGAATCCCACACCCATTTGGATTTTCGGGAAATCCACGACATTTCGGCCCCATAGAAATTGAATGGGGAAATTTGACTCTCTGCTGTTAGGCCGTATCGCCGTATCCACTTTTCTGGGGAGGCAAGGACATTGCATTGATATGACACTCGATTCCGAAAAAAACACGGGGTAATCGGGGCAAATGTGTTTTTTTGTGGCCCAGGATGAATTTTTACCAGAGAAGACGAATATGAGAATCTTGACACCGGGAGCACGATTGACAAGCAATCCAAGATTCTCTTCAATTGGTTGCCCACATTTTTATCATATCAATATTAAGCCCACAAAATAAAAGGATGATCCACAGACAGAGTTTTGATTGTCTTTTATCATATCATATCATGTATTTTATTGTCTTTTATCAAAATAAAAGGATATCACGCCGTTTTATCGGTGGATAATATATTTTATCGTCTCACGGGGATTTACCGTGAAATCAAAATAAAAGGTGTCACACACACTTCATACACCAATCACACAAGGTGCCATTCAACCGTACATGTTTTTGGATGACCTCACGGGGGAGAACAGACAGAAGACGCCGTTTTGGTGGCCCCTAATTTATTTATAATTATAAAATATTAATTTATTAATTTACAAGTAATTTTTTTTGTTTTCTTTTTTTAATCTCTTTATTTTGATAAACGCGTCCAAATGCCTTCCGTGTTGTAAAGGTTGCCGACCCCTGGTCATCGGGGAGATGTTATTGAAGGAAACCAGAGGGTGCGATAATGAACGCAGGCGACAACTCAAGTGCGTTATCAAACCGAAACGTTTTCTCTCATGTTGATCTATTCCAAAAAATAAGCGTTGTTCAAGCGACAAATCCCGGCAACAAACAATTTTACCGCCATTCCTCCCTCTCCATAAAAGACGATGTGTAAAGCCGAAGCATAATTCAAAGACGCGTTTTTATCACATCTGAGCTGAGCCAGGCTCTAACCTCCATCTCCGACTCTGTTAAATGGACCACGGGAGTGGAGCCTTCAGGACCGAGATACTGACCCATTTTTCAAAAGGTCCTCGCAGAGCTCCAGAAGCTTGTTGAGTGAAGCAAGACCCCTAAATCATAAAAGTTTATCCTCCGGCTGAATTCAATACTGGCCCTGAGTCAGCGCGGCTATAAGACAGAGGCCTGGCTGACCGGTGCGGTGTTGCATCGTTGGGCTGCTGTGGAGCCACTTTATTCACCAGCAGCAAATGGGGCGTCTGAGCTGCTGTTGTTCTGCACCACCCTACAGCACAGGATTAATTAAGCGAGCCGACCTCCCGATGCACCGCCGACATACTGGCTTGCAGGCAGCGGAGCGCGTTAATAACCGAGCACGGGCGCCATGTGTTCGCCTTTAATTATTCACGCGGCGGATAAAAGACGGATAAAAGATGAAACAAACGCGGTTTCTTTTCCTTCGGCTAATTTTCAGGAACCCGTTCGCGGCACAACATTGGCTAGGGCTATAAAAAGCAACACGCCAGCGCGGGTTACTGCGAGGGGACTTACGGAAAGGTTACCAGAACATTGCGGAAGGATTTTGCTGAACCATAGCGGGTTACTCTGCAAGGGCATTTAAATGGAATGGGAATGCTCTCCAGACCATAATATAACCAAAAACAAATATTAAAAAAAAAAATGTTCTGTGGTACAGTGATATTAAATTTCGGAAAAAACTTGTGCTATATTTGTTACATGGACATTACAGGACAGTCACATTCTTTCTTCGCATGTCCCGCTGATGATAGGATGCTGGTGGTTTTGGGGGGAGGAGCAATGATATAGCAGTCCTGGTGCATAGAAGGTTAAGGGCTTTGCACAAGGGCCCAATACTAAAAGTCTGACCCCGGATCTTCTGATCAGTAGCCCAGCCTTGCAAAAGCATCACTATTATAATCTCTCTCTAGCTTCGGTCAAATTTTCGGCGCGTAACTCGTCCCGCAGTTTTTGTCCGATCCTCACAAATCATACCTCATATCATGCGGTCTGATGGTGTGAGGTGTGCTATTACTTTCTATGGTACTTTCATAAGGTTACTTTTATAACCGAATCGCCATGTGGAATTCCGAACCCGGGGCCAAAACGCATGAATTTTTTCCCACAGAAAATGAACGGGGCCGAAATTTCGCGCCTCACAGGTCACAGCGTCTGACATGAACATATGGCATATATGCTCGTAGGGGGTCCGGAGTGAATATATGACTGCCGCA
Source organism: Kryptopterus vitreolus (assembly GCA_030449085.1). NCBI lineage: Eukaryota > Metazoa > Chordata > Actinopteri > Siluriformes > Siluridae > Kryptopterus > Kryptopterus vitreolus. The sequence continues at coordinate 6,764,962 of JACRUU010000025.1, read as the reverse complement.
TGGCATCACGTGCCCGCAAACGAGAAAATACTCGGATAACGGGTCATGTGACATGTCTAAACGATCGGCACATTGACGCTGGATAATTTGATGACGTCACCTGCGTCACTGGCCCCGCCCCCTCCTGAAAAACTCCTAAACGGGCATTTTTGATGTCTTGATCGTCTCTCAGAACGAGTTAGCATTTCGAAAGTCAACACTAAATATTATTCGGACCAGGCTCTAAGGCCCATGTCTAGTTTAGAACTGCTTTTCTGCTTGGAGGCACTATAGAAACACATTACTCTTCTTCGTGGCAAAAGAAAAATGACCCACCATAACTCCATACGCATACAAATATTTTCTACTATTCTAATCTAGTGTAAGTGTAATCTTTGAAGAAAAAAAACAAAACACCCCTTTGTTGTCAGCACATTACCGTTTTCCCTATGCACTGCGTCTCCCTCCGGCTCCTTATTATTATTATTATTATTATTATTATTATTATTATTATTATTATTATTCCTTTAAATGTTAAAGCCATTTTCAACTTTCGAGTTGTTTGTCATGCCTGAAGGAAACCAAACCCGGAGACTTGACATGTGATGTTGGCGTGAAAGTGCTGAGTGACCAGGAAACACAACCTCAGAATTCAGAACGGCATCTGCAAACAATAATGTGAAAAGGAAAGCACGCCGTCCTCTGATTGCACCACATGCGATGCGATTATAATAGCAGTGTGATTGGTCCTGACTCAGAACAGTCCAGCGCTTATGGTTCTGCCCTGAAGCTTCACGCCACCAACCACAACGGGGGTGGGGGGGGGGGGGGGGGGGGGGGGGGGGGGGGGGGGTTGACATCCGGAGTGAAGGAATACAGATCGGCTGATACGTGCGTCAACCGAATCATAACGGGGATAAAGCGCACAGTCTGTTAATATCGAGACCATTGATTGGTTAACGAATTAGGATCTTATTACAGGGAGGGGTGTGGCTCAGTGGTTTTTGTTCGGAAGGTCGGGGGTTCGAGCACCGGTATCGCCAACTTTGACACGCTTGGGCCCTTATCCCTCTGTGCTCCAGGGGCGCCGAATCATGGCTGACCCTGTACTGTGACCCCAAACAAGCTGGGAAAAAATTTCCCTTAACAGGATCAACAAAGACATTTCTGTTACATGTGTGTGTGTGTGTGTGTGTGTTTTCCTGTAGAACTCACATGGTGGACAGGGAGTGCAGGGTGGCGAAGGCTCCCGGGACGATAGTGGAGATGCGATTGTCGTAGAGAGACAGCAGACGTACCGAGCTGAGGCCTGTGAAAGTGGTGTTGTCCACGCAGGTGATCTGGTTGCTCCTCAGCATCCTTAGCAACACAAACATGAACATGTTGGTTAGCGTCTCGCTTGAATCGCCAAAAAGCCAGCGTTTTATGCGCCCTTTCCCGTTGGAAGACAAGAACATTATCCCTGACCTTCATTTGCATACTGGAACATGAATGGCACTTATATTTTATGATGTAATAGCTCATCTTGAACATGGTGTGCACTGGCTTAACACTCCTGATGAGATTTTCACCTCTGCTGTGTTGGCAGGAAAAAGTGCTGCAGCTGCCATATTCACACTCCGAGCGGTCGACTTAAGTCATTTCTCAATGAAAGTTTTCCTTTAGATTACTGCGTTTAGGGGTGGAGTGGGGGGTGTGTGTGTGTGTGTGTGTGTGTGTGGGATGGGGGGGGATAATGTGGAAGTTTGTTCACAGAATCCGAGCACCATTGCTAAAGTGTCCAGCAAATCCGATGCAAGGGAAGAAATCTGGTAGAAAGACATGAAACCTGCATATGTGTGTGTGTGCGTGTGTGTGTGTGTTGTGTGTATTGAAAAAAGAGACAGGCGAAAACAATCAGGGCCTCTAAGAGAGGCCCCAGGCTGCACAAATGGGCCAAATGCAAACCAGAGGCTGTTGGGACGTAAACGTAAAAGCTGCAAATTCCGCATTAGACCCTGACAAACAGGGACCCGAGACAGGCAAACTCAATTTAGGCGTCATGTTCCTGGCATTTAAAAGCCACGAAATTGAATACTGCTGAACCATGATTCCATTCATTATGCTCCCACGCACTGCTCTCTCTCTCCAATTTGGCTAATTCGGTGGACAGCAGAGCTTCGCGAGGCCGTCCTGAACTCCCGGGCTCGTAACGAGCGGCGTAACTGGCGCATCTTTGATGTCGCCCATGACAGGAAAGCCCGCGATCTGCTTTGCGTCGCTACAATCCCGTTTCGAATCTAACGCGCGAAATTCGGTTCGCTGATTATGGAATTATTTCAGGGAAAGAAATCAAAACAAGGATTGTACATTTCATTCTATTTTGAAATACAAATCCAGATTTCCAGAGCTCGGGAATTTTATACATTTAGAACTTGTGCGCTTCTATTCAGTCTGAAGCCCCTCCCCCCCGTGGTCAGGAAGGGATAGAGGGACTTGACTCACAGGGTTTTAAGGCCACCGAGTCCTCTGAACATTCGGCCGTGGACGGCCGGTAACTTGTTCCCAGTGAGCAGGAGCTCGAGGACGCCTCCGGAGCCATCAAACACGCCCTCGCGGATCTCCCGCAGTTTATTGTTACTCAGGTTTCTGGAATGAAACAACAAAACAGAGATCGTCATGCATCAAGCTTCAACATTATATAAAAAAAACGACATAAAAAAAAAAACGACATAAACCTGTCAACCGGTTTTATCTGCTCTGGCTTCAAAATCTCCCACGTTTCCATTTGGACTCGCCGACTGCTTAGGGATTATACGACTCTGTGTTAAGCGTATTATTTTTAAAAAACGTTCAAAAGCGTTTTCCTCATTCATAATCACCAGTTAGAATCGGATTTAATGGCTCCTTAAGAGCACGTTTATGACGTCTGGCAACGCGCTATCTCAGCTGTGTTCTAGCGAGTCGCTCGCTGATTGCGATCTAAAATGCGAGGAGGGGAACTTCTCGGACGCCTCCCCATCCCGTAATGAGTTCGACAGCACCATAACGTAAGCAATTTCATGCCTGATAAATCACCGGCCCCCTTTTCCAAGGGACCACCGCTCCATCCCACCCCCCCACCACTCTATTTCCAGAGTCGGTGGCGAATATTGCCAGACAATAAATCCCACTGCGCCTTCGCCCATTTCGGCCCAATATTCTGCTCCTCTTTTCGATGTACGCCGCCTACGTGGCTCATCGCACATAAAGTTATTGACATAAAACGCACAGTCGGATGTCGCCAAATGGCAGACAAGAAAACCCCTCCCCCGAGCCTCAGAGCGCTGGAAATGGAAGAATATGAAAAGCGACGTACATCTTCCTAAGGTTCGGGAGCTTCTTAAAGGCCCCCATGGTGTCCAGCGTTGAGATTTCATTGTCATTCAGGCGCCTGGGAAAGACAGAAAAGAGTCAGAGTGAGTTGTGGGGAGGTGAGAGAGAGAGAGAGAGAGAGAGAGAGAAAGAGAGAGAGAGAGAGAGAGAGAGAGAGAGAGAGAGAGAGAGAGAGAGGGGTTAATGAGTCACCGCTAAGAGGATGAGTCATAACATGAAGCAAAATAGCCATAAAGTATATTGAATACTGTTGATATCATTAAAAATATAAATAGCATGTATGAGCTTGGGCTTGTGTAGATCCTATACATTTAAAGGATTTGTATGGAAACGCTGAAGTCATGTAAACGCCGTGACTGATGCTCAATCCTTTTCTTATAAAGGAATATTTTTGCCTGTATTAAAAAAAAAAAAAAAGAGAGATGGTTTCATGAATAATTTAGTCGACGCTATTTGTAACACAAGAGCGAAATCAGGTTAATAAAAAGGTCGCACGTATTCTTATAGAACAGAATTACATTTCAGCGATTTGGGAAGCAAACCTCGAAGTGAAACGACGTGACAAAAATGGATTTTTTTATTCGACAAAGAGTGCAAGTAATGGACGGAAGAAAGGACAGAATATGAATATGAGAAAAGGCATGAACGGACACCAAGAACAACAAAGATAAACAAAGAAATAAATAAAATACAACAAACTTTCCTCTAAGCTAGACTATCATTTGCACTGCGTATAAACTGAGGAGAAGTAGGAGACAGATCGAGCAGGTGTAGGAGGCCTAGGGTGTGATTGATGAGTGAAGCCAATGGTACTGGAGAGGGAGGGGAAAAAAGAAAAAGAAAAAAAAACAGCCGTGTCCTCTACACATGAGCAGAAGGGCGAGAGGAATCGAGGGAAACAGCTCAACTACCGCATGAACCTAACGGTCCAGGAAAAGCCTGTGGAAGTCGTTCGCCATCGATCGGCATGAGATAAGAGAGGGAACGGACAAGAGAGAGGTGCAGTGAAGTGCAGGCAGAGCCGCAAACTAAATGGACTCAACAGCGAGCTCGGTCAGCAATGTGAGTTTGGGAAAGACATTACCTTTAGGTTTACACTTGGCAGCCGCCCTTATCGGGAGCGAAGTGAGTCTTTAACGATGAATAAATCAATGCTAGTTCGCCAGATAACAAATGTAAGATAAAATCAGCCTAAAACTTGTCAGAGACGAATGTTTATCTTTAAAACAATATTTGAGCAGAGCTAGGCCTGCACCCTATCGCTTAAATATAGCCAGTAGATACGTTTCCATTACACTTTTGCGATATTTTTGAAATGTCGATAAAAAATGCGGTGTTTCCATTAACCATATCAAGCGACAAAACCCAGTCCTCTCATGATGTCACTCAAAAAAACAAATGGGCGGGCTTATTTTTATTGCAACCAATCCCACGTATATCATGTGACCTGGAAATGCGAAAAGAGCGGTTTCCATTACAGTTTTGCGAAATATTCCTTTTTCGCATCGTCTAAAAAAAACTACCTCATGTGAGCGTAAAAACTTTTTAAAACTCACTTTTTTATGAGTTTCCATTAGGCGTATTTTCAATTTGCTATTTAATTTTGCGCATTTCAAAGCTTTATTACGTTTAAATTCTGATTACCTTCATTACCTATACATTTGTGTATTTAGGATTTTCCAGCATTTATTGTATGCTGCCCGAGCCCGAGCCAGTATTTGTACATAGAAACAGGAACAGGGCCAACGTGACCACGGTTTTGTAATGCACATTTATATAATGTATAATATAATATAATATATTAATATAATAATAATCAGTAGATTATGAAGCAAAATCAGTTTAATCAGTCGGTTCTTTAACTGGACTGATTAACCACATTTATGCATTTTGTGTAACTATTTGGCATTTGTAGTATTGAATTGTAGTGCATGTGCAAAAAGAGAAAGGCATTTGTACGTGTGGGGCGCTCGCTTACAGATCAGTAGTGTGTTCAGGAAGGTGAGGAGGGATGCTGGTGAGTTTCAGGTTGGAACAATCCACCACGGTTCCCTCACAGCGACAGCGTTCAGGGCACACCAGGTCCTGGAAACACTCGCCTGTTAGGCGACTGCGGTAGTCCTCTGAACCTGACACAAAGGATAGCGATAGAGAGATAGAGAGAGAGATAGAGAGCGAGAGAGAGAGAGAGATAAGAGGGGGGAAAAAAAAACAGTCTTTCATTTACCCAAACACATGTCTGGGTTGACAAACGCTCATATCTGAGGAAACATACAGCATAACTTTATACATCACAGTAACGGATTACAGATCTCCGTTTACCCCGTCACGCTCAGACATCCCTACGCTCGTGCGCAAACACAAACTCCCCACACATGCCTTAAGTCCTAAACAAACATTCATCATCTTCTGAGGAACGGTCGGGCGAGCTGATAAAGTGGACTGAACAGCGCGAGGTCGCTTGCTGGAGGTCTGCTTCTGAGATGTTTTGACAGAACAGAAAACGGTGGAGGTTTGTGTCGAGAAGGCAGGAGGCGCTGGATCATTGGGCTACATCTCTCTCACAAGACCGATGTCTTTCCACAAGTGTTGTTTAGATTATCCCCCCCCCCCTTCTCCTCTTTTTTCCCCCCTGTCATACAGGAGCGCAATGGGCCTTAGCTCAAGAAGCCAATGAATAAATAAATTAATAAAATCATTTAACCGTTTGAAAAACTTTTCATTTGACATCGCCACAATCCAGTTATATTATATATATATATATATATATATATATATATATATAATATATATATATATATATATATATAAAAAGCGTGTTAGCACCAGGACTAATTATTGAGGTTTATTCAACATTAGCTTCCTCGCTACCAAACTTGGCTACTATCTCTTGTGACAGTGAAATAGATTCTCTACATCTTAACTAGCTGGCCAGCATATAGCCATTTGGCGTTAAATACATGTTTCTAAACCATTACGTTGCGTATTAAATATATAGTTGCAGTTTTCTAGAAGATAGATATCCATTAGCTAAACTATTTGATTGAGCATGATATTTAGCTACATTAGCTAGTTTGGTGAACCTGAAAGCCATTTAGCTTATGAGGGGGGAAAAACAAAAGTCTTGTTAGCTTCTACATAGTGAGATTAAAGCAAATATTTCACCGAACTACAGTTGTAGTAGTTAAATCTTCAACACAATTAACAGAGGGAAAATGCTAAGAAGATAGCTAACTCATTAATGTTAGCAATGCAGTTGGAGAGGGAGACACAATAAAACTCTAAAAATAAACAATCGCAGAAAAAGGGTGGAAATTATGCCACATGATTGTGTTTACAACTGCCTGGTCTTTTTGACCCCTCTCTGCTAGTTAATATCGAAACAGACATATTTAATGCTTAAGCACTTTTTAGGACAAGCTGGCTAAGCCCAAAGGTCCTCAACAGTAACTCCTGAGCCGACAAGCGCTGCCTTGTTCTTCTTCTTTGCGGTGGGCTAGATGTGCCCTATCCCAGAATGCCATGCTGCGTGCGAGTGTGTCCAGCGGTCCCTGGTGCTTGACGGAACCATGTGAGGCGAGTGTATGCGGTGGCACATGGTTAGATCAAGCACAAGAGACAGCTGCACCAGGGGCCTGGGGGCCCGGGGCCAGGAGTGGAGAGGAAGAGGAAGACAGGAAGAGGAGGAGGAGAGAGGTGAAGGAGCAGCCAGGAAGAGAGCAGGAAGCCGCCGAGGAAAGCATTCGTCGCTTTCCGCGCTGCTGTTACGGTGGGGACCATAGGCTCTGCCCACAACACAATGGCACAGAGAGATAGACAAACAAACAGACAAGAGACATGACTGGCACACACACAGGACAAAAAGGAGTGCAGCGAAGCCCTCTGCTGCTGTGCACACCCACACAACCCTGTACACACACACACACACACACACACACTCTCTCACACGGTTCGTGCACAAACCCTTGGCGCTGAGTGTGTGTTGGCTCTCCCGCTGTGCTTGTTACTGTGCTGCTATAGGGACACAGGCAGAGCTGTAATTAGGGGAAATCCTGGGGTTAATATCAAAGCAAGCGGCGGTTGCGCACAGCATCGAGCACACACACACACACACACACACACACACACACACACACACACACACACTACACTCGCTACAGTCGACAGGAGCGCCTTCTCTTTCATAGCCATTTTCATGGCTGCAACGTCCCGCAGATCTTGATGAACCTTCAAAAATGCATTCTGATGGTTTTCGGTTCTACCAGCGTATCCTGGTGATGTCCCATGAGCATTCTGAAGCCTGGCAGTGTGTATGTAAAACTGCTCCAGGCCTGAGGATGCCACACAGCCCCCTCTCCAGGGAAAAGAAACACATTCTCTTATACACACATACACACACACACACATACACACACACACACACACACACACACACACACACACACACACACACACACACACACACACACAGAATTACATGGAAAAATCCTAGTAGCCACTAACACAATGCTACCTGGGAGTCTTTTTCAGTCCAAAAGATGGACCAAAAAAAATTGACAAAAGCAAGCAGAACAAAACCCAGTGTCGACGTATCACCCATTTTATGTTATCTCTCCACCGTTGCTGATTTTAACCGTAGAAAGTTGCTAGGCTAGCGTAACGTCCAGAAAAATGGCCCCGGCTCGTTTTATTCCCAACCGTTTACCCCACATTATTGAACCTGCTATCGTAGCGTGCTTGCCGATGTCGATCACCTCATAAAATCAGCTAATCATAGATATCTTGATAACTTGCTTTGCTATTTATTAGTCACCAAAAAAAATAATGACCAAAAATCAATGAAGCTCGAACTACAATTAGATACCACACGTTATCTTCAGAAACAAAACGTGTCGGCTTGTCGTTAGCAAGGCGACCTTTAATTAAGTCGAGATTAGCTTATTAGATCGCAAGTTAAAATCGTACTCGCTTTCAAAGCTTAAAAATGCAAGTCTCGTGCTAAGAAATAGAACTCTGTGTCTGTTTTAAGATTTCTCATATGCATTTATTTCTCAGATATATTTATCCAAACATGTCTAAACAATGTTCCATTGCCTGCTGGGAAAGCTTTTAAATGGTACTGTTGGCTTGGCAGGTCCACAGTAATCTGCCAAACCTCACATTTTGTCCTTGAACTCATTGAGTGTGAATCAGCAGACCGTATGAGCCCAAGTGTTGTATGTGAGAGATAGATAGATAGATAGATAGATAGATAGATAGAGATAGTGAGAAAAGAAAGAGAGTGTAAGTGTATCGAGCGTGCTACCTGTGCAACGGAACTTCTTGCCCTTGATCTGGCTGATGCGCTTGTTGGCGAGGCGGCGCGGGTGGCTGCAGCGCGCCCCGCTCGTCTCGATGGGGTTGTCAAACAGGTAGTCAGCCAGCCATTTCAGGTGGCAGTCACACATGAAGGGATTCTGAGCAAGATGTCTGAAAAGGTAAAGGGATGCGAAGGGAGATAAATATGGCACAATTTAAAAGAGAAGTACGCAGGCGGCACCCATATGTTTTATTTTAGTGCAAATATTACAGTCCTTTATTGACCAACTAATGATAAAAAAAAAGGTGATTTAAGTGATTAAACTGATAAATGTATAGAAAATCGGTTGCTTAGGGACTAAAGTGTGTTCCTGGAACGTGTTTGGGTGCATGCGTTTGTGTGCGAGAGAGACGTACAGGGTTTTGATGGAGCGCAGTGGGGTGAACAGGCCTTTGCTGATGGTCTGCAGCTTGTTGTCATAGAGAGAGAGCAGATTGAGACTCTGCAGGTCTTTGAAAGTGTTCACCCTCAGGCAGTTGATCTTGTTGGCGTTAAGCAGCCTAAAAAAAAAGAAAGAAAAAAAAAAAAAAAAAAGACGTTTCATCCTTTAGTCGAGTCCGAAAAAAACAAAACGCTGACATAATGCGCGTCTACCATCGATCGCATTTGCTATGCGAGCTTTTAGATTACTAAAAAATGCAGCTTTGAGCCCCGTTAAAGAGTAAAGCGAGTTCTCTTCACATCCACTCTGTTTAGAATGGATGTGTTGCATTATGGGATTTCAAGCAAAAAAACGCCTGTGAGGTGCTGGTGAGGTTCAGATCTTGACATTAGACAGAGAGCTTGAATAAAGTCAGAATAAAGCGGCCGGCTTAACACGTCCAAGGTGCGTTTTCCTGGCAATTCCGACGAAATTTTTCACGAGTGAAAAAAAGGACGCAGAGTCTTTTTTTCTTTTTCTCTCTCACTCCGAACGCTTTTATGTCCATGAGCCGAGTCAAAGATGCTGTAAATTCATGATGCCGCTGCCCTGGCATGCCAAACAGTTCAGAGGAGCCGGGTATCCCAAACAGAATGTGACGCTATATCTTACAAAATATTCCATAGTAATACGGATTACCATAGTAAATAGGGCTGTCAACCGATTAAAACATTTATTCGCTATTAATCGCACGATTGCCATGAGTTAACTGATTAATCAGTGTACCATAAACGAATACTTTTCATGTTTCTAATAGTAACAGAATAACTGTAACTGTTAGAATTATATACATTTCTCTAAAAAAAAACTCTCCCTTAAATATAATTATTGATCGCTTAATATTTACTTAACATTGAATTATTTCTTGTTAATGAATACATTTCTTATTAATGTCAGTGTTACTTTGTTTAGTTGTTGTTTTAATTGTAAAAATATGGGACGTGGCTCCTTTAAGAATTCTGTTCCGGTTGCTTTTCCATATAAACTGGTGGTACGTTTAGGGAATGCGGCGATTTGGGAATGCAATGCGCTTCCGTAAGGTTCCATACGGTAATATACAGTAATATAGTGAGGAGCTCAAACCTGTTGTAAATGTGCAGCTAGCACGCGTCTTTATTCATTCGTTCTTTCATGTTGTTTGTTGTTTGGATGTCGTTTAACACAACGCAGAGTGAAGGAGCAGATCGCTCATATAGTAATGCTCACTGCGTTAATTGCGCTTTAATAAAACATAGTAATAGCATAGTAAAATCAAATAGTAATACAATTTTACTGGAACATATTCGCCTACTTAATACATGTCACACTTTGCAGTCACTTGGATAATCCAAAAAATTTTTTAAAATCTTAATACACTACCTTATTCTATTTATTTATTTATTTATTTATTTATTTTATTAAACCAGATGCACTTTTTTCACGTTGCATCCACATGCCGTGCTCTTCCACCTGCTTTTTTTCCAACGGCGTCTTTTTTGCTCAGACCGCCCAACAATAGACTAGCACGAGGCCTGCGTTTAATTACTGAAAGCTGTTCTAATGAGGCTTTGTCTCACAGTGAATACATGCTTCGTTAGTCTGCTCACTGGGGGAGCTAATTAGGTGTAGGTATTTTTTTTTTAAGAAAAAAAACAAAACAAGGAAACCCAATTCGCAGCAAGCCACACACTTTACCCTTTTTTTGGGGTGTGTGTGTGTTTGGGGGTTGGTGCAAGGTGTTCCCTTTTCTATGGGCATTTAGTTCTAACCAAACTCATTAAATTAGTGTTTCCCAAACAGCACCATGGAGATGCCAAAACACACTGCTGTTTCGCTTTGTGCTCCCAAAGTGCTTTGGACAGTTGAAGATTTACAGTCCAAAACTGGTTTCATAGGGGCACGGTGGTTTAGTGGTTAGCACGTTCGCTTCACACCGCCAGCGTCCGGGTTCGATTGCCGTCTCGGCCATGTGTGTGTGGAGTTTGCATGTTCTCCCCATGCCTAAGGGGGTTTTTCTCCAGGTTCTCCGGTTTCCTCCCGGTCCAAAAACATGCACGGTAGGTTGATTGGCACCTTGGAAAATTGTCCCTCGTGTATGAATGTGTGTGTGAATGTGTGTGTGAGTGTATCCTGCGATGGGTTGGCATTCCATCCAGGGTGTATCCTGCCTTAATGCCCATTGACGCCTGAGATACGAACAGGCTCCCCGAAGATCGGATAAAGCGGTAGAAGATGAATGAATGAATGAACTGGTTTCATAAAGGAAACTCCACACAAACAAAAATCTAAAATGAGAAAAGTCAGCAATCTCCATCGGAGACATCTGAATGAAATGAGCAGAGGTTTAAAGGCATGTTATATAACGTATGAATGCCAGTTAATATAACATCAAACGCAATGACGCAGATATGAAGGTTGACGACCCCCTTTTTCTTCATGTTTTTTACTTCCTCCACAGATAAACTGGAAATACTATATTAACTGCTGTGATGTGAATGATAGGATTCATTTTCAAACATGCTATCATTTCTCATACGTATAATCTCCATATAATCAAACACAAAATGCTTTCTTAATACTAATAATAAAACTACATAACATCATTGATATTCTGTATGGAGACTTTCGGTTTCAGATGATCCGGAGAGAATCTGGTGTGGGAATGTATACAAAAGGGCTGTAACAGGAATGAACTTATTTTCCACACCATTAACTGTAACAACAAATGGATAAGAGTTTGTGTTGGTCGTTTAATCATTTAGAAAATGTGTAAAATGTGTAAAAAAATAAATGAATAAAGTTTCAAGCAAAATGTTCAGAGTAATAATTACTGGCGATTTGGGCCAAGACCCAGCATGCGATATGATCATAGCACGATATCAGAATAAGCCCTCTTTGATTTACGCACATCGAGTGTGAAGTAGCTAAAAGGTCACTGAGAAAAAAAAAGTAATGTAAACAAATACAATAGTGGTTTACACGCCAACAAGTCAAGAGACATAAGTCATTTTTTTTTTACATAATGTATGAGCACAAGTGTATTAGGACAGGTATTATTTATAGAGTGGGGAGCGTCTGTATAAATAAATAAATAACTAAATAGCATCTGTATAAATAAATATTATATATTATATAATAATTTTAATAAATGATTGATATATATATATATATATATATATATATATATTTATATTTATATATAGGAACGATGGCTTAGTGGTTAGCACGTTCGCCTCACACCGCCAGGGTCCAGGTTTGATTCCCGTCTCGGCCATGTGTGTGTGGAGTTTGCATGTTCTCTCCGTGCCTCAGGGGGTTTTTCTCCGGGTTCTCCGGTTTCCCCCCGGTCCAAAAACATGCACGGTAGGTTGATTGGCACCTTGGAAAATTATCACTAGTGTAGGAATGTGTGTGTGATTGTGAGGGTGTGAGTCCTGTGATGGATGATGAATGAATGAATATATATATAGAGACTGCTATATAGCTCTGACAGCTAGAGGGAGGTCTTGAGCACTCACATCTACTTCAGGCAGTAGTTTAAAAGAAGAATCGCATCCCTACAAATCCTAATGATTTTCCGAAACAAAACAAATCTTAAATTCATAAAAAAAATCCTGTAGCACAATCAAGCATTTTTAACACCCTAAATAAAGCACTTTGTTGGATTAAGAAGCTTAACTTCAGTCGGACACCAGGAGTTATTTTAATACTAAAAAGCTACTATAAAAAGTACTTTTTTGTCCACAACATACATAAATATAGACCCTATTGTGACAAATGCCCTCTTTAGCTACAGGTATGTCGGGAATTGTGAGAAAAGCAAAAGTGTGCGTTGCGCTTTAGTCTCCTAGGAGTGTATTTTTTGAGAAACAGTGCATTAAGCGGAGGGAAAAAAAAGATCGCAAAAAAACACGGGTAATTTGACTCATTAGGGCGGCTAACAAGCCGATGAAGAGAAAGCGCGCGGCAACGCTGCTGGAATCGACTTGTACTCGGCTGATAATAACTTGCTGACGTGTCCTCTGTTTGGTGCGTTTGTGCACGTGTAAAACGCAGGGGGGGGGGGCTGCTGCGGCGGAGGAGAGCAAGCTCCTCACACCCCGAGGAAGCCCTCTCCCCTTTTCCACCAACTGTTCAAGGCAACTCGAGCAAGGTCATTAAAACGCACAGATTTCCACAAATGAGACCACTAAACGCAGGCATCATGTTTGAGCAATGTT